>SJYT01070071.1:0-76449 GCA_006410635.1 Cephalophus harveyi | reverse complement strand
GCTCCACCCAGCTGCCGCCCTGACCTCGGACGCCGGGTGTCTCCTCCCGGGCCGCCACTGACCTCAGCACAGGGTAGCTCCTCTCGGCCGTTCCTGCGCCGTCGCAGCCTGGCACTCTAGGCTGCTGTCCCCGACCTCGGACGTGGGGCAGCTCCTCCCGGCCGCGCGTAGTGCGCCGGCCCGGCTCTCGCAGCCGACAAGCCAGTAATCACACTCCTAAGTAAATATGGGTAGTAAAGATTGGATTCTTAAAGGTACAGAATTGGTAACCAATACCAAAAAGCAATGATTAAAAATCTAGAGTAGAGGTTAGACTCTCAAAAATACAATATTAAAAAAACAAAGCAAAATCACAAAAATTATTTAAAAATATGAAATTTGCTTTAAAATAGGGTCTTTTTTTTTTGCAAGGTAATAGTAAGTTATAAAAGTGAAAATTAAAGGAGTAATAACAATCTTAAAAATTTTTTTAAAAGTTAAAAAGATAATAATAAAATATATCTAGGAATTTCTCTGGAGCTGTTGAGGGCAGTGTGGGATCAGTTCAGTTTCAGATAGTTCCTTGTTCCAGGTTATACTTCTTCTCCCGGTCTATAGGCCCTTTCCAATGTAGTTGGTGCTAACTACAGGGTTTTAATCTGTTGCACCTGTCACTTCTAAAACAATTCCCTCTTTGTTTATTTTGGCTTCCTCTGTTTGCAAGTCTCTACAGTGTCTGATTTCCACCCTGACACAAGGTGGCGAAGGTGATCACTTATTTAGGCTCACTTGTTCAGTTGTGCTTTCGGGAGGGAGGAATACTGCAAACAAATATCACTGGCATGTGTGGGGAGTGCTCTCAGTGTCTGGGTCACACTGGGTTGGACCCTGCTCAAAGTATGTGTGCATTCCCAGTCTACACTGCTCAGGCTCCAGGTTGCTCTGCAGGGGAACTGTCTAAAGCAGGCCCTGGGTTTCGTGCACTTCCCAGGTCTAAGCCGCTCAGGTTCAGGTTCTTGGGTACTCCACAAAGGCACAGACTTGGTTGGGCCTGAGTTTTGTGCCCTCCCAGGTGCAACCAGCTCAGGCAACCAGGTGCTTGGCGAGCACACTCTCCCCAGGTTGGGGGTGCATCTTATCACCTCCCTGGTCCCAGCCACTTGGTTTCTTGGGTGTGCAGTGGGAGCGTCATCTCATGTGTGCTGTGTGTCTCCTCTGGGGAGCTGATCTCCGGCTGTGGCCCTCCTGGCGGATGTCAGCTATCCAGGATCCCAGGAAGACTTGGTTAGCAACTGGGAGCCTGCTCGCAGTTTGGTAGAGGATGCTGTCCCTGGGGCTGAGATTGCCCCTCGCCTTCTGGCTCTGGGTGTCGCCTGCCTGCCTCTCTGCCTCCAGTGTGGGATGGGCTGTTCCGCACCTGGCTTGCTCTCCTCTGATATTCGCTCAGTCCTTTGTTCTGTGAGCCAGCCCGGCAGTGCCTTAGGTTAGAGCTTTTCATGGGAAAGTTCTCTCTCTCTTTTCTCTCTCTTTCTGGCTATCCCACAGTTTGGGTTGCTTTCTCACGTTAGCTCCCTCAGATTGTCCTCAGGGCATTCAGGCCCGGTCCTTACCCTAAGCAATGCAGCCTGCGCCTCCCTGTTCAGGCCTCATTTGCTGCTGGTGAATGTGAGTGTCTGAGCTATTTCCCTGCTGGGAGTTGTGGTTAGGCACGTAACCTGTGACTTTTTTTTTTTTTTTCTTCCCATTTATATTGCCCTCTGAGATTCCAAAACTCCCCACAGACCCGCCAGTGAGAGGGTTTCCTGGTGTTTGGAAACTTCTCCTCCTTCATAACTCCCTCCCCAGGATGGGTCTCTGTCCCTAACTCTTTTGTCTCTCTTTTTATCTTTCATGGACTTCCCTAGTGGCTCAGATGGTAAAGCATCTGTCTACAATCCAGGAAACCTGGGTTCAATCCCTGGGTCGGGAAGATTCCCTGGAGAAGGAAATGGCAACCCACTCTAGTACTCTTGCCTAGAAAATCCCATGGACGGAGGAGCCTCGTGTCCATGGGGTCACAAAGAGTCGGACACGACTGAGTGATGTCACTTTCACTTTATCTTTTATATTTTGTCCTACCTCCTTTAGAAGAGAATGGGCTGCCTTTCTGAATGTCTGGTGTCCTCTGCCAGCATTCAGAAGTTTTTTTGTGGAATTTGCTCAGTGTTCAAATGATCTTTCGATGAATTTGTGGAGGAGAAAGTGGTCTCCCTATCCTATTCCTCTTTGTCTTTTGGTCTGTGGCTGTGGGAAATTTAAGACACTTTGAATCCTAGTGGGGTCTAAAAGGAGTCCTTAATCTGAGATCAGGTGTCCTAGGTATTTGACCTGTGTTTGAACAAGTTGTAATTTCTCTTTGGAGACCTTCATGACCTTCAGTTGCTAACAGCTTGAGGAGATGATGCTGACTTGCTCACTTGCTTCCTTGGAAGAGAAGAAGAGAAGGTCATCAACATATTGCAAAGGGTGGGCACTTATGGAAAAATGACAGATGCTAAATCTGCTTTTAGTATCTGTAGAAACTAGGGCTTTCAGTCTAGACTTCTGACATGTCCAGGTGTATTGTCCTTCCCACATGAAAGCACATATTTGGCAATCCACAGAGATGCTGAAAAAGGTGCTACAGAGATCAATTATGGTGAATAACTACTCTCTGTAGGAATTGCCATTAAAAGAGCATGAAAGTCAAGGGCAACTGGATAGCAGTTAATGACAGTGTTATGAATAGCTCTCAAATCTTGGGCAAACCTCCATTCTTCTTTGTGGGATTTCTTAATAGGGAGAATGGGTATATTACAGAGACTAGTGCAGGGAACTATGAGGTCTTGTGTCTTATATTCCTGTATGATTGGTTGAATTCTTGCTAAGGCCTCAGGACTTAAAGGACATTGTTTGATGTTAGGAACAGGTTTACCATGGTCTATCTGAATTTGAATTGGGGGACTCAGATGAATCTGCCCAATGTAGGTTGTGGATTTTGCCAAGTCTCTCAGAGACTTCTTTGAATTTCATGTTTTTGTTACCTACGAGCTTGTCTTAAGGGCAAAAACTGCTGACAAGGTTGAGGAACTTGGAATGCCACCTATTGTTGGGGGGTTGAATTAATTTCAAGGATAATTTCCCCTTTTGAGAAAAAGGGATACAAATATCTCTTCAAGTCCCCGATTTCAGTTTGTTTGGATGTATACCTACCAGTAGAATTGCTGGGTCATGCAGTAATTACATGTTAAGCTTTTTGTCATTTCAGTCACTCAGTCATGTCTGACTCTTTGGGACCCCATGAACTGTAGCACACCAGGCTTCCCTGTCCATCAACAACTCCTGGAGCTTGCTCAAACTCATTTCCATGGAGGTGGTGATGCCATCCAACAATCTCATCCTTTGTTATCCCCTTCTCCTGCCTTCAATCTTTCCCAGAATAAGAGTCTTTTCCAATGAGTCAGTTATTCACATCAGGTGGCCAAAGTGTTGGAGTTTCAGCTTCAGCATCAGTCCTTCCAATGAATATTTGGGACTGATTTCCTTAAATTGACTGGTTGGATCTCCTTGCACTCCAAGGGACTCTCAAGAGTTCAAAATACCACAGTTCAAAAGCACCAATTCTTTCACGCTCAGCTTTCTTAGTGGTCCAACTCTCACATTCATACATGACCATTGGAAAAACCATAGCTTTGACTAGATGGACCTTTGTCAGCAAAGTAATGTCTCTCCTTTTCAATATGCTATCTGGGTTGGTCAAAGCTTTTCTTCCAAGAAGCAAGCATCTTTTAATTTCATGGCTACAGTCATCATCTTCTGTGATTTTGGAGCCCAAGAAAATAAAGTCTGTCACTGTTTCCATTGTTTCCCCATCTATTTGCCATGAAGTGATGGGACCAGATGCTATGATCTTAGTTTTTAGAATGTTGAGTTTTAAGCCAACTTTTTCACTCTCCTCTTTCACTTTCATCAAGAGGCTTTTTAGTTCCTCTTTGCTTTCAGCCATAAGCGTGGTGTCATCTGCATATCTGAGGTTATTTTTATTTCTCCCAGCAATCTTGATTCCAGCTTGTGCTTCATCCAACCCAGGAGTTCACATGATGCACTCTGCATATAAGTTAAATAAGCAGGTTGACAATATACAGCCTTGATGTACTCCTTTCCCAATTTGGAACCAGTCCATTGTTCCATGTCCAGTTCTAACCGTTGCTTCTTGACCTGCATATAGATTTCTCAGGAGGCAGTTAAGGTAGTCTGATATTCCCATCTCTTGAAGAGTTTTCTAGTTTGTTGTGATTCACACAGTCAAAGGCATTACCGTAGTCAATGAAGCAGAAATAGATGTTTTTCTGGAATTATCTTGCTTCTTTGATGATCCAATGGATGTTGGCAATTTGATCTCTGGTTCCTCTGCCTTTTCTAAATCCAGCTTGTACATTGGAATTTTCTTGGTTCATGTACTGTTGAAGCCTAGCTTGGAGAATTTTGAGCATTACTTTGCTAGCATATGAGATGAGTGCGATTGTGCAGTAGTTTGAACATTCTTTGGCATTGCCATTCTTTGGTATTGGAATGAAAACTGATCTTTTCCAGTCCTGTGGCCACTGCACCCTTTTTCATTCCCATTAACAGTACACTTTTCTACATCCTCACTAATATTTGTTAGTTTCTGGTTTTTTGATAGTATCCATCCCAACAGCTGTGAAACAGTATCTCATTGTGCTTTTGACCTGCATTTCTCTGGTGATGAGTGATGTTGAGGATCTTTTAATATGTTTGTTTTCCATCTACTTATTTTTTTTGGAGAAGTGTCTATTCAAGTCTTTTGCTCAGTTTTTAATTAGGTTTTTTAAATTGTTGTTTAGTTTTAGAAGTTCTTTATATATTTTGGATATTAACTACTTATCAGATATATGGTTTGCAAATATATTCTCCCATTCTGTAGGTTGCCTTTTTTTCCTCTCTCATTTCCTTTGCTGTGCAGAAGTTTTTAAGTTGATGAAATCCATTTGTCTATTTTTGCTTTTGTTGCCTGTGCTTTTAGTATCATATCCAAGAAATTGTTGCCAAATCCAATGTCCTAAAGCTTTTATTACCCTGAGTTTTCTCCTAGGAATTGTATACTATTATGTCTTATGTTTAGACCTTTATTTTGAGTTAGTTTTTTTGTGTATGTTGTAAGATAAGGATCCAACTTTATTTTTCTGCTTGTGGATATCCAGTTTTCCCATTTGAGAAGAGACTGTCTTTTGCCCAATGTGGAGAAGTTACTTCTGGGCTCTCTATTTTGTTCAGTTGATCTATGTATCTGTCTTTATGCCAGCATGGCACTATTTTGATTACTGTTGCTTTGTAGTATATATTGCAATCAGGAAGTGTGAGGCGTCCAACTTTGTTCTTTTTAAGGGTTATTTTGCTAGCTGGGGTCCTTTGAGATTCCATTTGGGTTTTAGAATTTTTCTTTTTTATTTCTTCAAATAGTATGATTGAAATTTGAATAGTGATTGCATTGAATATGTAGATTGCTTTGGGTAGTGTGCTAGTTTATTTGGACTGCCATAACAAAATACTAGATACCAAGAATTCTGAGATAGTCCAGTGGTTGGGACTTTGTGCTCTCACTGCCCAGGACCCCAGGTTCAATCCCTGATTGGGGAACTAAGATCTCACAAACTGTATGGGATGGCCAAAAAACAAAAACAAACAACAACAAAAAAAACAAAAAACAAAACAAAAAAACCCCAGAGACTGGGTGGGTTAAACAACAGAAATTACTTTTTCACAGTTCTGGAGGCTAGAAATTCAAGATCAAGGTTCTGACTGATTTGGTTTGTGGGGAGGCTGTCTTACTGGCTTGCAGACTGCTGTCTTCTTGCCATATTCCCAGAGGGAGAGAGAGTGAGTGAGTGAATTCTCTGGTGTTTTCTTCTTATAAAGATACTAGTCCTATTGAATCAGGACCCTGTTATGACCCTGATGTTGCCAGAGAATCTTTATAAGGTGATAAAATTTTGAGGGGTACAGAACTAATGAAGAAGGAGAGACAGACAGAAATAAATAAAAATAAATAAGTAAAAAACTTTAAAAATATAGTGTGACTTGAGAGATAGGGAATGATAATGGCCCTTAGCATGAGAAGAAAATGGATTATGGAATAAACAGTGAAGACTGCAAGATCATATATATTTTATAGAACTTTAATTGTTCCAAGAGTATGTTTTCCTCTCTTTTTTCCTCCTGTTCTAGTCTTCACAGTGCAAACAGTTGATTAGTTTCTAGTCAATCACTTCTTTTATTTCTGCAGTTCAGACATGATTGTCTTTAGCCTCATGACTCTATTTATTGCCGTATATTACAGTACTAAGTGAACATTAAATAAACACTTAAATGTAATTTTTGTTCCCAAATATATAAAGCTATTTGTGTTATATAATTGTGAGGTCCAAGTATGCAATTAAAATTTTCATTAAAATATTTAAAGTAGTGTATGATTTCTTCCATATATTAGCATATATTTTAATACTTAAGATATTTTTATTTAAAAAGTAAATTAGCATATATATTTTATATAGTTTCTCTCAATTATGGCCTGCTCATGGAAATACAGGGACCCAGGATAATAGGGAAAAAGCATGGCCTGGGGATCAGTACACTTGATTCTACACCCTTGTTTAAAAAACACTCCACTGAATCTCATTTCTAAAATCAGAAGAATAGCTCCACCTTTTGTAGAGCTTTTGTAGAAGAACTGAATGAAATAACATATGTGTAAAGTAAAAAATCAGATGTACTTCATACTGCTAAGTCACTTCGGTCGTGTCCGACTCTGTGCGACCCCATAGACAGCAGCCCATCAGGCTCCCCTGTCCCTGGGATTCTCCAGGTAAGAACACTGGAGTGGGTTGCCATTTCCTTCTCCAATGCAGGAACGTGAAAAGTGAAAGTGAAGTCGCTCAGTCGTGTCCGACCCTCAGCGACCCCATGGACTGCAGCCCTCCAGGCTACTCCGTCCATGGGATTTTCCACGCAAGAGTACTGGAGTGGGTTGCCATTGCCTTCTCCGATGTACTTCATAGTATTATGTTATTTTCATTGATACTGTAGGAAATATTGTTTAGATCCTGCATTGGTATGCGACTGATCCTCACATTTACTCAGAAGGGAGGGAGCACCCAGTGCAAGTTGTTGGTGTTTTGAATCCCTGGTGGCTTCCCTGCTTCTCTACAGAGCTGTTGCCTCTGCAGCGGCTGCTGCTCCTGGGAACGAGTTGCCCAGCATTGCAGAAGTGTAGCCTGTTGATTCTATCAGGATGAGAGCCGCCTTGGGAATGTCCCTGTTGAGTGCAAGCAGTTGTAAGTTGCTGTTTATTATTTTTCTTTTCTGTTTCTCTGGCAGCTCCTAAAGTCTCATTGGCTGGATAATTTTGCCAAAGACTCTGTGAACCCTGGAGTCATGGTGTTGCTGGGCTGTGGTGCCTTATCCAGTACCTGTGGTCAGCTGGCCAGCTACCCCTTGGCTTTGGTGAGAACACGCATGCAGGCTCAAGGTGAGTTTTGAATGAAAGCAGGACACTGCTTTAAAAGTATGGCATCAATAATGTGCTTCTGGAACTTTCAGTTCCACTGAGACAGCAGAGTGTGGTTTTAAGATAATATTTCTTAACCATTTTTTAACGTTATTGCCTCCCTAAGGAAGCTTTTTAGAAATTCTTTTCTAAATCAGTTCTTCTTCATGAAATCTTAATAGCACAGATACACTATGCATATACTGAATGTGTATCTGTGGTTTCTGCACAAATAGAGTAAGATTTTCTTGCTTATGTTGAGAATGCATGTTTTAAGAGTACAGTTGGCTGTCCCCATTCATGGGCTCTGCATCTGAGGATTCAACCTACCGTGGATTGAAAATACTCAGGGGAAAAACTCCCAACTCCAGAAAGTTCCAAAAAGTAAAAGGGGAATGTGCCATGCAGTCCACTCTTTACATTGTATTTACAAATCATCTGCATTGGAAATGTTGGTTAATTAATGATTGACTGCTTGGTTGGGGGATGTGCGGTTGGTACTTGGAAGAGAGGTTGCGGATAGAGGTGCAGATGTTCAGGGTGTACTGTTTAAAGAAATGATAGTGGATGAGATTAGGCCAGGGATGAAACGAAAAGAGAGGCACAGAATTCATGCTATTTAATATAGCAATGCAATGCATTCATGTGTGTGTGTTCAGTTGTACCTGATTCTTTGTGACACCATGGACGGTAGCCCTCCAGACTGCTCTGTTCATGGGATTCTCTAGGCAAGAATACTGGAGTGGGTAGCCATTTCCTTCTCCGGGGGAATCTTCCCAACCCAGGATCAAACCTGCATCTCTTGCATCTCCTGGATAAGCAGGCGGATTCTAGTCAGCAAATTGTGAACAAAAGAGAACAATTAGTGAGATGACACGAGATCCAGGAGGCATGGTGTAATCAAAGTCAAGGAGACAGTGTCACAGTGGGGAGGAATCACAGTTCAAAAGTGTTAGGTCCTATAATAATAAAAACTCTAGCCACCGTTTACTGAGAATTTGACAAATGCCAGCTGATTTACATAGTTGTTACTGATTCTTACAACACTGTACAGTTTTCATTCCATTTACAGAGGAGAAAGACCATCAGCTGTCAGCTCTCCTACTTGCTGGCTAAGAGTGTTGAGACAAGTTTCTCTATCTTTCTAAGATTCCTTACTTACTAAATGGGTATAATAACTCTTACCTTGGAGGATTGGTATATCAAGTAATTAACCCAACATCTAACACAAAGTGATAGTACCATTGTTATTCTTACCAGAGCACTCACTCTTAGGTGCTATCCAGGGAGAATTATATAAAGGGACACTTTTTGAGGACGCTTGGAATAAATTTTATCTGTTTATTGTATTTTAGAGTATCATTCTGAATCATAATTGCATATAGTCATAATAAAATGTGTGAATATTAAATTAGCCTGATTTCTTTTCTTTTTTTTAAATTTTCTAGCCATGATAGAAAGAAGCCCACAGCTGAACATGGTTGGGCTCTTTCGACAAATAATTTCTAAAGAAGGACTACCAGGACTTTACAGAGGCATCACCCCAAACTTTATGAAGGTGCTCCCTGCTGTAGGCATCAGTTATGTGGTTTATGAAAATATGAAACAAACTCTAGGAATAACTCAGAAATGACATGTTGAATTTTTTGCTTTAGCATGATTACTGAAACTTTCAACTGTCTCCAGAGTGACATTTTCTCCTAGAATTGAAACAAATCTATGGCAAAAAGAGGCTTTATTTAATTTTTCACAAAAAGGAAGAGCATATTAATGATAATTTCAAACATTTGGACTCAATTTTATATATTCAGAAATGTCTAAAAAAAATCATAGTTTTGGTAAGCTCATACAATTTTGAGAAGGCCACAAAATTATAGTTTATCTTTTCTTATTAGTTCTTTCTACCATCTCTGCCCAGAATCCTAAATCTGAAGAAATGTACTTGCTTGAACTAAATTTGTGTGCTAGAATTATAAATCTTTCATCTTTATTTTGGTTGGTTCAAGTTTATGCCAATTCCTTTATACTTAAATATCATTTTCTTAGAAACAAAATGATCAGAAAACTTGGAAACTTAAATTGTTCATATATTTTGAATTTCTTAAAATTTCCTTGTAGGATCATTAATGGAGAATTATTGCATGAAAACATACCTTACAGCAGCCAAATAGGTATAGAATTTATACTTTTTCTTTAAACAGAATAAGAATGAACGTTAAATGGCAGAATTTCAAGGCATATGAGTACCCTAGTCCACTCATATAATTTTTGTGTAAGGAGGAGTGACAAAATAATATTTATTTCAGTGACCACTTCTCCATTTTGCTTGTATTATTGTTTGGTTTTAGGACAACACACTGATTATTAGCATATCACTGGTAAATTGTCCACACAAGGCAATTTATTTGAGAGATTGTTTATTATTATTGTTTTGAAAAGCATCAGGAAACAAAACCCCTTTACTTATATCAGTCTCTAAAGAGCATCTCTCTTCTCTTTGTCCTTTGTCTCCTACTTGAATCAAACTCCTGTTTTCACCAGGAAGGCTTCTGGAGGCCATTCCTGGTTATCTGAAATTTCTTAATTACGTGAAATAGGTTGATCATGGGTGAATGGCATTCTCTTTACCCTCTCACCATTTATTTGACCCTGCAATTCTCAACTTGGGCAGTGCAAACCTAGCAGAATAGTATGTATTAAAAATAGTATATATTAATTCTGCATATTTGGGGCCTATAATGAAATGAAAGGCCCGGTTTATAAACAAGTACATTCATATTTTCTCTTGCCCCCAGTTTTAGGAACATGTTTTGATTTAGAAAACTTAAAATGGAGCGAGAGCATGATTTTATTTTACTGAAGCCATTTTTATAATCAACTGTCTTTTCTGATTTGTGTGATTAGGACTTAGACAACTATTTAGTAGTTGAAATTATTCTTATCACTTTTCAGTGTAATTCTTAAACTCAAGTTTGATTTCTAGTAATTTCTGTCATAAATTGTCAGCATTTTATTGAAAATCTGGTGACATAATAGGCATTTACTTTATTTGAACCTACCTCTCATGTTTTCTAAACCAAAGAGAAATGTTGAACTTGTGTTTGTGAAACGTATCCTAAAACATAGTTTTCGTTATATTTGTTATGCCTGATAAATATCTCAATGTTTTTATAATACATTCAATAAGTGTGAAACTCTGTCTTCAGGGTGTTTGTACTTTTGAGTAACGCATAAATGATAATATTAAGGTACTAGATTAGTTCTTTTTTCACTCATAAAATTATAGGATGAGTAAAATTTCAGGCTACTGAAAAAATTCATTGTTCATTATGAATTTAAATTGTTTTCTATTTAACATTTGTAAGGTATGAATGTGATTTGTCTGTGTATCTTGTATCTTTTGAAAAAATCTTGTATTTTTTGAAAAGAGCCCAGAGTCAAGAATAGTTTATTTCTGGCATTACTGCATATTTGCTTTACATTTATAATTAAAAATACATATATGTTTGTTTTTGAAATGTCTTGTTTCCTCATTAAAAAAAAAAATAGTGTAACTGAAGCAAAAAAAAAGGCTGTTATATAGTTTATATCACTGGCAGCAGTTTGAATAATGTTTATAGTATTATTGGGTAAGACTCATTACAGTCTTTCCAAATATTTTGGCCTTTTTTGAACAGCCGCAATAATTGTTAAATCTGTCATACATTTTGGTATAAGATGATGTTTTTTGTGATGTCCAAATTCCACATTTACTAATAACGGTGATACCCTTGGGGGTCACAGGCTTCCCTGGTGGCTCAGATGGTAAAAGAATCTGCCTGAAATGCAGGAGACCTGGGTTTGATTGCTAGGTTGGAAAGCTCCCTAGAGAAGGGAATGGCTACCCACTCCAGTATTCTTGCCTGGAGAATTCCATGGACAGAGGAGCCTGGTGGGCTGCAGTCCATGGGGTCACAAAGAGTCTGGTACGACTAAACAACTAATACTTACCTACCTGGGGATCACAGTGCCAAGGAGAATCTGAAGTCACAGTCTTCTTGGTACATTTGGTGGAGTATCAGTTTGTCTTGAAGTTGTGGGAAACAAAACTAGGTATGTTTGTGCGTGTGTTAGTTGCTTGGTTGTGTCCAGCTCTTTGCAACCCCATGGAGTGTACCCAACCAGGCCCCTCTGTCCATGGAGTTCTCCAGGCAAGAATACTGGAGTGGGTAGCCATCCCCTTCTCCAGGGGATCTTCCCTACTCAGGGATCGAACCCAGGTCTCCTGCATTGCAGGCAGCTTCTTTACTGTCTGAGCCACCAGGGAAGCCCCCAAGTAAGTTTACTAGTAAGTGATTAAGCAATTATATAATTCAGATTTATAAATTTTGTTTAAAAAGATAAAGCATAAGACTGCAAGGAAATTCTGTTCCAACCTGAATACTCCCCAGCCTCCCGGGAAACCCCCTTAGCCCTCTTTGACTCTCAGGGACCCTTTCTTAGAAAAATGCCACCAGTTTGTTTCTTACCTGTCTATCTTGTATCCCCATCCAGAGGGTAAGTTTCACAGGAACAGACATTGTATTTTGACTATTTTGTCCTTTGAGCTTTACATCAGGTCCCCTGTGTAAAATCGTGGCGTGGTTTCCCTATCACCAAATCAGAATATTCCTGGTTCTTTTGCTCTCATGGAATTTCTCTGTTTTGTGAAGAGCACCAAGGAATAATTAGGTGTAGAGGGGAGCGACCGACAGCCCCCCTTCACCTCCTTTGCCACATGCCCCACTTGAGAGACGCACAGAGCAGGCTGAACTTGTTTAGACCATTCTCTGGGACAGCACGCCCTGCACAGAGCCGTCTGCCCTCCTGCTTCCCTGCAGGACAGAGCTGTGCTGAGGTCCAAGCTGCCTAGGTCTGAACCTGCTGCTGCCCTCTGACCACAGCTGAAGACACCTATTCACAACCTTCTGTGTATGTTTTTTTTTTTTGGCTTGTTTTGTCTGCAAATTTGCCCATTCTCTGGTTGTCGCTGGGCTCCACAGCCCTATATTCAGATGCCCAGCCACAGCCCCTGGAGCACTGTTTGCTGTGAAAGCGGAAGTGCTCCAGGCCTGGGCCACTTGGCATTTATTCCATCAACATTCACTTGTTCGCTGATGTTTTCGGGGAGTGTTTGTTAACTGCCTACTGTATGCCAGACACTTTTTGGGACTGAGGTCACAGCACTAAACAGGACTTTATACCTTTCCTAATGGAGATTGTCTAGTGGAGACAGACAACAAAGTAAGTAAAACACGTAATATGTCAGATAGTGGTAAGTGCAGAAGGCAGGGCTGAGGCCGAGGTGGTGATTTTAGGTAGAGAAGAGCTTGCTGAGAAGGTACTGTTTGAGTAAAGGGCTGAAGGGGGCACGGGATGGGCCACACCGATATCTGTCCAGGAAGGGCATTCCAGGCAGAGCGAACACAGGAAAAGGCCCAGGGTGGAGGAGAACATCGAGGAGGCCGGTGTAGCTGGAGTGAGGGGAGCAGAAGGGAGAGTAGTAAGTGATGGAGCCACAGAGGGCTGGAGGGAGGCCAGTCGGCTTAGCATTTCCAGTACTGCAATGGCCACAGTTCCGTGGTGATGCTTCGTAACCACATTTCAGATGTGTCTCCTCTAGGGGTAGGAGTCTCATTATTGGAAACATCATTGGAAAACACCTGCACTCTTGTAACCATCGTGTCCATCACACACAGAATGGTTTGCCCTGCAATTGCTCTCCCAAGCTAGTGACCCCTTCCCCATGTGGCGGGTCTGTTGGCTACTCTCTGCCTTATCCTCTCCAGGGAGGATTTTGATTTTTTGAAAAGAGAGGTTAGAGACCCTAAAATCTTTCTAGATGGTTTTCTAAGAGTTAGAGAACTTGAATCTTAGCACTTAGCAAACACACACGACTATATTGTTGTGCTCACTCCCTTCTCTGACCACTTTGTATCTGCCCAGGATTTGCTTATAATTTGTACAAGCTGTACAATATTGCAAGCAATCCTTTTATTTTTTGTTAGTTGATACTGTCCTGCTTTGAGTTACTTTCTTGAAGGCAAGATAATAGCAACCAAAGACATGATTGGTATTTTGTTACTCTTAAAAGAGGGCCAGGGATTCTAAAGTACTCTTTCAAACTGAAACTTATCGCAAATCCTTGGTGTTTGCTAATCAGGTGTGTTTTTGAAGCGTTTACACTCATCTCTTTACACACCGTTCCACACAATGCAGTCACAACCATGAGTTTAGGATGAATTGGCTTCATATCCAGCACCTGTGATCAGTGTCAGCCGCAAATATGCATCACTCAGCTTCCACAGGGAGTCCCTTTGTGAATCTTGGTGTGGCAACTAACATGTGAAAAGATAAAAACAAACGTGACATTTCTGAAGTTTATTTAAATTAGCTTAAATCCAGCTAGAAGCCCTGTACTACTCAGTGTTGTGCCAGTGACCTGGCATCTTGGCCCCTCTAGTTGGCCCCACCAGTTGCTGCTAAGGGGCCCTTTGTTGCAGCCTGCAGGGTCCCTTGGATCCAGAGGCTGTGCTGGGCTTGGCATGGTAGTCATTGGTAAGACATGGGACATCTGAGCCTGGGGTCTGGCCTTTGCGTTCTGCAAGGCTGAGGAGTTGAATGTGATTCTCTCATTACCCTGGGATCCACCAACCTTTATCTCCTTCTAAGTCCCTGGGTTTGACCCTTTGTCTCTGTGCTCTTAAAGGCACCTATCTGCTCATCCCCTGGGACTCTGGGCATCTTATCTGCAGGTAACTTGCAAGACAGAAGAGCCTCTGATTGAAAGTGACTTCTGTTTTCCATTTTTAAAAATCACTGAGGGGAGGTGATACTAAAGCCTGAATTCCTTGTCTGAAATGAGATGAAAGGGAACATGCAGGGGAAAACGAATATATATTAATCTCTCGGTTATTTTACCATAGGCTCTCTAACTGCCTCCTACCCCTTGTACTCTGTGTCTCAGGAATAAGTGTCATTGTGCCAATGAGTGGTGGGCTCTGCTCACTTGAAACAACACATCCTTTGCCTATTGAATCTCTAAATCCCCAGAATGTTACCAGTAAGTGGCAATGCAACTTCATGGCCAGGTGGTTCAGTAAACAGTGTCCTAAATGAAAAGTCAATAGTATAATTCAGAGTTGATACTTTTCAAGGGCTTAGGAGGTGATGGAAAGTAGAGGGTAAAATTAATTGTAATGTGGAAAAGGATGGTAAGATTCTTCAGAGTTAGAACTGTTTCTAAATCCGTTTCGTTTCTGGATGATTTAGGGAAAATGAGTGTAAGCCTTCAGAAGCTGCCAAGTGTAGACTTACAGGTAATAATAATGACTCAGGGGCTCGAGGCTCTTACAGTAGAAGGATCTGCAAGAAAACAAGGTGAGGAGAAGTTTTAAAGTCATCCACTTGTGGTTTGTTTCTCCTCTGATTTTGTTCTCTCCCTCTTTACTCTTTATAAAGATGTCCCTCCTGGACAAATAAGAGAAAATCATCCACAAGATAATAAAACTATATCAAGGCAAGGAGAAAGTAAACAATTGGAGAATTTTGCTGTAGTTTGAAGGTTTGGCTCTTTTGTGTATTTATCTTGACTAGTAAAAATGTATAGTTATTGTTTTAGGGAATTCTGATCAGATTATGGGAAATGCTCCTATCTCTGCCAGGCATTAATAATTCCCTGATTGTTCTTACAAAGCAATCAGCACAAAGATTGACAACATCATGAGACATACATCAATTCAGCAAAATTCTTTCTATTTTTTTATGGCACAGTTCAGTTCAGTTCAGTCGCTCAGTCGTGTCCGACTCTTTGTGACCCCATGAATCGCAGCACGCCAGGCCTCCCTGTCCATCACCAACTCCCGGAGTTCACTCAGACTCACGTCCATCGAGTCCGTGATGCCATCCAGCCATCTCATCCTCTGTCGTCCCCTTCTCTTCCTGCCCCTAATCCTTCCCAACATCAGAGTCTTTTCCAATGAGTCAACTCTTCGCATGAGGTGGCCAAAGTACTGGAGTTTCAGCTTAATTAACTAATAATCAGATGATGACTGCTAGTGAGATATTTCCCTCCCCCTCTCAGAGCACCCAGCAGTGGAGTTCCTCTTGGTCAAGAGGGGCAGGAAGAAAGACCTGGAGAGGTTGGTTCAGTACAGATCTATGGACATGCCCTTAAGGTGAGAACTGAACCAACAGCCTTATTTTCACTATGATATTGCTCATTGTTGTTGTTCAGTTGCAAAGTGGTGTCTGACTTTGTGACCCCTTGGATTGCAGCATGCCAGGCTTCCCTGTCCTTCACCATTTCCTGGAGTTTGCTCAAACTCATGTGCATTGAATCAGTGATGCCATCCAACCATCTTATCCTCCGCCACTGCCTTCTCTTTTTGCCTTCAATCTTTCCCAGCATCGGGGTCTTTTCCAATGAGTTAGTTCTTCACATCAGGTACCCAACGTATTGGAGCATCAGTTTCAGCAGTAGTCCTTTTGATAAATATTCTGGGTTGATTCCCTTTAAAATTGACTAGTTTGATCTCCTTGCAGGCCAAGGGACTCTAAAGAGCCTTCTCCAGCACTACAATTCTAAAGCATCAATTCTTTGGTGTTCAGCCTTTTCTTTGGGCCAATTCTCACATCCATACATGACTACAGGATAAACCATATCTTTGACTATATGGATCTTTGTCAGCAAGGTGATATCTCTGCTTTTTAATATGCTGTCTAGGTTTGTCATAGCTTTCCTTCCAAGCAGCAAGCATCTTTTAATTTCGTGGCTCCAGTCCCCATCCACAGTGACTTTGGAGCCCAAGAAAATAAAATCTGTCACTACTTCCACTTTTCCCCTCTGTTTGCCAAGAAATGATAGGACCGGATGCCATGATCTTCGTTTTTTGAATGTTGAGTTTCAAGCCAGCTTTTTCACTCTTCTCTTTCACCTTCATCAAGAGGCTCTTTAGTTCCTTTTCATTTTGCCATTAGAGTGTTGTCATTTGCATATCTGAGCTTATTGCTATTTCTCCCGGCAATCTTGATTGTGGTTTGGAATTCATCCAGCCTGGCATAGAAAGTCCTTTATTGTGTATATACTTTGAAAATATTCTCTCTCAATCTGGTGCTTGTCTCTCTCTCCTGTTAGTTATGTCTTTGAAGAGCAGTTTTTAGTTTTGATGTAGTTCAATTTATCAATTGTTCTTTTTGAATCATAGTATTATGTCCAAGAAAAATTTCTTAGATTTTAAGATTTTCTTAAAATTTTAAGAACATTTTCTCCTAGAAGTTTTGTAATTCAAAGATTTTGAAGTTAGGTCTATGATCAGCTTTGAGTTAATTTTTGTGTATGATGCAAGATGTGGATCGAAGTTCAAGCTTTTGTGTATGAATATTCGATGGTTCTGGTACCCTTTGTTGAAACGACTATTGTTTATCTACTGAGTCATCTTTGTACCTTTGCTGAAAGTTGGTTATCCATAGATACGTGGGTCAATTGCTGGACCCTGTTCTGTTTTGTTCATCTGCTTGTGTGTTTTAATGCCACACTGTCTTCATTACTGTGGCTTCGTAAGTCTTGAAATCAAATACTATAAACTATCCCACTTCATTCTTCTTTTTCAAAGTTGTTTTGGCTACTCTAGGTCCTTTGCATTTCCATGTGAATTTTGGAATCAGCTTGTCAATGTGTACAATAAAGCCTGTTGGAAATTTAACTGGCATTACATTAAATCTGTAGATTAATCTGGGGAGAAGTGACATCTTTCTGACCCATGAAAAAGGTATCTCTCTCCATTTATAAATTTAAAAAAATTTTCTTGATTATATTTTGTAGTTTCATAGCAATATGTGTGAATCTAACAAAAGCCATAATTTTGAGTAAAAAATGCAAGTTGCATAAGAATATTTATAGTATATCACTTTTCATATATGTTTAAAAAACTCAGCACAGTGAGTTACCAGTATAGTATTTAAGGTAATATATAGTTTAAAATTACAGTTTTAAGAAAAGCAACATTCAGATTAGTGCTTGTTGGTGGGTGGAAGGGGGGTTATGATTTAGGGGACATTGTGGATACTTCAGCAATACTGTTAAATCTTAGGCCAAGTAATGTAGACACATCATATTTTATATATACAGTTATATTTTATATAGAATATTTCATTGGGATATTGAATCAAAACTGTAAAATTGCTGTATTATTTCTAATCTACTTAGAGGAGACCAAAGAAACCTGAGAACTTAACCAGCCTAACAGAATTGAGCAAAGGGGTTGTAAAAGAAACAGAATGTGTTATGTACATATCACATGTGCATGTGTTTATAAAGCTTGGAAAGGCACAGATAAGGATCTCTATTGAAACAGTGTTATTCTCTGGGGCAGGGAGTATCCTGGGTCGGCTGTGCATGAGACTTTCACTATTTAATGTAGACCCGCTTATTGTTTGAATTTGTACAGCTAGTATGTTTGACTTTTATAACCTTTAAAGCCATAAAAAACAAAATGAGATTGTGTTCTGTATGGCATTTTGTCGTCTTAATTGTCCTGATCCTGGGCCTTTCTGCCTTCAGATTTATTCCTTGCCCTTCCCCTTCCTTGCTCTGTATTCCTGGGTATGACTCCTTGCTCCCAATCGAGCTGGCCAGTGGGGGCACCGGCAGGAGACTGGAGGGCAGAGGAAGGGGGAAGCCAGGGTATTTCTTCTCCTCCCTCTGCCTTTGGAGGCCTCTTTGGCAGCTGCTGCCTAGCACGATACATACATACAAACACACACACACATCTAGACCTGCCATTGCAAAGTTCAGAACACCAAGGAAAATGAGGAAAGATCTGAATAGGTTCCAAAATGGAGAAGGAAACACCTCCATCTGCAAAGGAACAGAACCAAAATGCATCAGACTTTGCAGCTCTATCCCTAAAAAGTAGGAAAATGATAATTGAGAATCTAAAGCAATACAACTGTTTACTAAACTGAAGAGGAGAACAATAAATTTCCAAAGTGAAAGAAGTTTACTTCCCACACATTCTTTCTTAGGATATAACCAAATAAGGGAGGAAATATAACCAGGAGAAAAAGAACAGGATATTGTCAACAGTGGATCCAACCAGGGAAAGCAGTGTCAGGGAGTCTGAGGCTGGCAACAGACACAGAGAGAAGGACTCCAGATTGGAGCATCACCATGGAAGGCACTGCAAAGAAACTCTATGCAGGAGAAAGGTGGGCTCAACAGAACCCTTGATCCCTGATGAGTCAAAGAGGTTAAGGAAAAACATCATTAGGAAATAGAGGCAAAAATGCAAGAATCCTGAAAGACAGAAACTTCAGGACAGATGAGGAAGACTGAATAAAATGGAACTTATAGTGAACACTAAGCATGCAGTGAAAAATACTGTGCAGTCACGTAATTGCACTTTTAAAACTAAACTGAATTCCCAGGACTTAGTACAGGACTATGTAACCGAGAAAGCAAATACAATCAGAAGTTGAGAGGCAGGAGACTGCAGGATGTGGTGGTGTCTGAAAATCATCTTAGAGAGCAATGATCCCCAATCTTTTTGGCCCCAGGGACTGGTTTCGTGGAAGACAGCAGATCCCGAGGAAAAGTCACACAATTAGTAATCGCTGTAGAAATTAGGTGGGATTTGTTAAATATTTAAAACAGTACTTCACCTAAAGGCACTACTTTATGTACTTGTGTAGGGAACTGCTGTGTAGTTGTATTTAGAGGAAGGAACATTTTGTGTCTTGGGTTTGAATATTGCATCTTGTTGGCATTCTCCTAATAGTACACCATGTGTCCAATGGAACCTATGACCCAGGACTCTGTAGAAGCAGTTCGTGTAGTTGCTCAGTCGTGTGCGACTCTTTGTGACCCCATGGACTGTAGCGCTCCAGGTTCCTCTGTTCATGGAATTTTCCAGGCAAAAATTATGGAATGGGTAGCCATTCCCTTCTCCAGGGGATCTTCCCTACCCAAGGATAGAACCCGGGTCTCCTGCATTGCAGGCAGATTCTTTGCCACCTAAGACCCCAGGGAAGCCATTCTTGATGCCCCAAAAGTCCCGGCACCAAACTATTACAGCATTATACCATTCCATGGCATAATAATAAGTGTAATGGCCTCAATCCTCCACCGGGTGGCAGACTTCTCCCAGCTCTGCAGACCTGCAGGTACCTGGAGCCCCTTAGCTTTCTCTCCCTTTGCCTGCAACTGGAAAATCACTGAGCTGCTTCAGGCCAGATTTGAATTTCCTGCACAAACCATCATTGCCTTGTTTAAAGGAGGGGAGGTAGGTTCGGTTTGTTACCATTCCAGGAGAGAAGGTGACAAAGAAGTTCATTTATGTGTAGCATTGAAGAGAAAGGCTTGTTTACTTTTTTTAAGGCAATTTTTCAAAATAGAAAAATTCCATGTTTTGCAAGTCAAATTAGAAGTGATTGGAAAAAAAAACCCAGCATTACTTCTCATACACAGTTATAGTTAAATGTTCCAATATGAAAATTGTGACCTTAGAAGATAGTTTGGAACATTTGTTTTCATAGTGTGATGAATATTTTTTCATTTGCTTGAAATACTTCAAGAAGTGTATTCATAATTCAGGTTTGAAGTACAAGGGGGTTAACATAAGTATAAAAATAAAATAAAACAAACAAGTAAAATGCACCACAGATTTGAGTTTTGCCCCATTCTCCTTTGGGTGGTTTTGTTTGTTTTTAAACAAGAAGCTGTTTTCCTTAATTGCCCTTTGGTTGATGTATTTTAAAAGAAATACAGTTTAGGTTTCAGATTAAGACAAGCTTGCTCTGATAAATCTCTGAAATGATTAGCATCATGGGAAGGATTTAATATTACCATTAGACAATTCAATCTGTATTATTGGATTAATCTAAAGTATCCTTCAATTCTAGTAAACAGGGGTTTTTTAATGCTAAATTTGTATTTCAATGTTATGCAACTATATAAATATAAACATTTGTTCAATATACAGTTCTGACATCCATAGGGAATTTCTTAGGGGAAATATGACTGCAGACACTTTATTGCACAGACCCTAACAAACATAAATTTTGACCAGAGAAAAACAAAGATTAGGATGGGGAGCAGAAATCCTCAGTTCTGACGTGATGATGGGCCCCCTTCACAGCGTCCACCAGCTGCTCACCTGTTTCCCATATCCCACTGATAACAGGAACTGAGAAGTACTGGTCCCACCTCCTTTGCCTCTTCCTGCTTCCTTCCTCTCAGCCACCATTCTTTGAGCCGTTTTTCCCTATGATTTTTAAAATTCTCAGTTATCGCTTCCCCCCCGTTTGTTAATTTACTAAAAAAGCTGCAAGCTGGTCACTCCACAACCTGATGGCTTTGGAGGAAAGTGCTTGAGAATTGAAAATGAAAAGGTAATAAAATTGGCCTCGTTAAATTGTTAGTCTTTCACCCTGCCTAAAATTGAGATGAGTTTTTCAGCTCCTTTCCCTCAAAATTTGGAAAAATGTCGGTGCTTGAAAAGGAAACACAGAAAGAATCTGGAGCTGAGACCTGGTGATATTCTGGTCAATTTTTAGCCAAGGGTCAAATTTTCTCTTCAAATGTTCAGGGTTTAGAACTAATAAAACAGATTCTTACAAAAAAATGAGAAAGAAAAGATTATAAATGATTGCCACAAGGCTTGTTCAAGAAGAATAGAACATATTGATATAGAGTCCCAGTTTTTATTATTATTATTATTTATTTTAATTTGGGGAATATTGTTTTTAGTATGTGACACTGATTCTGAAATCTACTTGACATTTAAATAATAAAATTAAATTAAATAGTACTTGATTAGTACTAATGATTTTCACCAGGTCTCTCTCACTCGCTCTCTCTTTAAGCCTTAAAACTCGGCTGTGCCTTAGAATCGTTTGGGTAGGAGGGCCAGGGAGTGGTACTTAAAAGTCTTGGGCCATATCCCCCAGACCAATTAAATGAGAATCCCTGGAGGTGAAACACAGGCACCGGGATTTTTTAAAGCCTTACGCCTCCCCCATTCTGGATGATTCCAGAGTGCAGTCAAGTCTGAGAACCACTGCGGACGGGTTTCCTTCTGATCACTGCGTATAAAGGACGTTATTAATTGAGATGAGAGACCTATAGATAAAGAGTAATGTTCTCCAGCCTCCTACACAGAGGAGAACGGGACAGAGGGCTGACAGGATTTGTTGACAGATTAGATAGGGGTTTAAAAGAAATTGTTGAGTAAAGGATGACTAAGTTTGTGAACCAAGAAAGGACAGTGAAGTTGCCTTTTATCGAGATGGGAAGAGTATGTTAACACCAAGAGGTGGACTGAGTGGGAAGGTGGAGAATTGGATTTGGAGCATTTGACATTTGAGATTCCTATGAGATATCCAAGGTAAAATTCAAGAAGGCATATCTGGAATTCAGGGGACGCAGACTTAGACTTTCGGGAGTCATCAGCATCCAGGTGGTATTTAAAGCCAGATCAGGTAGTTACAGAAATGAGTACAGATAAGGAGGAGAAGACAAGGGCTGAAGGCTGAAGCCTCCCTCTAGTAAGAGTTCAGAGAGATGAAGAGGAAGCAGGCCAGGTGATGAGAAGGAGAAGCAGTGAGACTGGAGGAAAATCTGAAACATGGGCAACGTTGGATGCCAGGTAAGGTGAGGACTGAGGAGGGACGGAGAGCTTTCCCTCCATGAAGGTTGCTTGGGCAAGGAGAGGAAGAAGATAAGAAAACCCTGTCCTCCCACACTTGATTTTCTCTGGTATTGATGTCCCTGATGTAAGCACCATGACAGCAGACAGCTTGGTTAATTGAGTAGGTGCCGTGAAAGCATAGACCAGAAAGGAATTGCAGATACTGGAGAGGGGGTTGTGGACGTCAAGATCGTGGAGTCAGAACAGTGAAAGGGGAAAGGAGGAGATGGGCGCACAAAGTGTGGGGGTTGGCAGTCCGGAGGTCCTGGTGAACTCGAAGAACAAAGTTGTGGGAATGATTGGTATATAAATTGAGAGAGGGTGGGTCAAACAGAGATTTTGAGTTATAAATCTGGCAGAGAACCAGCTTGGGAGCTGACAATTTCTCATGTCCCAGCTACCTAAAGTCTTTAATGAATGAGAGCACGTGGCAAGGAAATAGAGAAAAGCGTTGACTACGAAGGGAGTAAGTGGTCTTGGCAGAGCCTTTGGTGGGATGGGGTCTCACGAGAGATGCCTATGTGGCGAATGGTCTAGAAGTTGAAGTGGACAGTGAGGAGCACACACATCCCACCTTTCACTTTGTGGAGGGCAAGGGGTGTGTCCTCATGGGCGCAGGAGAGGGGAGGAAGGGAGAGACTGAGGGCGACGTTAGATCTTTACGAGGCTAAAGATTTCAGGAAGCTGATGAAATGGAGAATTTGAAAAGTGTGGAGATAGGACTGTGCTCAAAAATGACACCTGTCAGTCTCTGTGCCCAGCTCTGGGGGGAAGTGCTCCTTGAAGCTTGGGCTTCCAGGGGTCCTCCTCTGTGGCCTGAGGCAGGGGACCGCTTGGTGCGATCACGGAGAGAGACAGCTCAATCATGGAGAGAGGCAGCTCGTCCAAGCAAAATCATCGATTCACGATGCTAAGAAAGTATGGGGCCATGGTACAAACCCCAAATGTAGGCGTTATGATGGCGTGAGACATAATGGGAGGCACGAGTGGGCGGGGAAGCAGTGAGCATCCTGGAGGCAGAGCAACGACCTGCTTTTTCTTGCGGTGACTTTTTAATTCAATCCCAGTGAGGTCTAGTGTGTGTGGGCATGGTTCATTTGCAAGGAATAAGATGAGCGGAAGACAGGGTTTTCAAAGAGCAGTAATTACTGCACAATGACAAAATTAGAAAAAATGAAAGGAAATTAAATATTGTAAACTATAGAGGCTTTGCCTTTTAAATCAAGAATAGCCAATTAAGCTGCTTTGTTATGTAATATCTCATTCATTTGTTGTTGAATTACCTCTGGCTGTAGGTACTGTTTCCGTGAAGTTAATTTTTCTTCCATTTTGAAGAAATAAATCCAGTGAAAGGAAATCTGTCCTCATTGCTATCTATAGGAGGAGGGGCTTGAGCCAAAAGTCTTTCATGGTTTCATATTTTTGGTTTCAATTTAATAAAGAAGAAGAGCCTGAGGGATAAGAAAAGAGGTCAGGTTTTGCCGTTTCCTCTTGAAGTACATAAATAGAACAAAAAGCAGCAGTGAGATGAAGACAATGGTAAAGAACATGAAATCAACTCAGGACAGATTAAATGCTGATGGAAAGCCCAAGCACCAAGGATTTGTGGTACCACTGAAAATAGAGTAATTAATTCAGCATGTTTTTATTGATGTCTGTGCTAGTAACAGTCTACCAGGGACTATGCGAGGCATTAGACATGTGTGAAAATAAATAATGTGTAGCTTTTGTTCTTAGAGCTCACAGTCTATTGAAAAGGCTGACATGAAAAAACAATTTCAATTTAAAGTGATAAGTGCTGTAACGAGTTTGTGCCATGTACAGTGGGAACAACAGATGGGGTGTTGACAAGGCGTCTTAGGGGAGATGACATTTTTGTTCAGTCTTTGAAAGATGACGAGAATTTTGCCACACAGAGAAGATAAGTAGAGGTGTTTCAGAGAGAGGGAGGGGAGAGCTAGTGTGAAGACATATAAGCATGGAATGGTGTGTTTGGGAAATTGTGAGTTGTTCTATGTGACTGGAGTGTTTACTGGAGATAATAGCTAGACAGATTAAGACCAACCAGCTACGTGTCATTCTGAGGAGTTGTGTTTAAAAAGAGAACCGCTGGAGGAATTCCATCAGAAGGGAGTAACGGGACCTACCAAATTTTTGCAGAAGGTGGATGAGTAGGTAGGAGGGGAGTGAATTGGTGGCAGGTACAGACTGAAGGCTTCTCTAGAGGCTCAGTGGTAAAGAATCCGCCTGCCAGTGCAGAAGATGTGGGTTCGATCCCTGGGTTGGGAAGATCCCCTGGAGAAGGAAACGGCAACCCACTCCAGCATTCTTACCTGGAGAATTCCATGGACAGAAGAGCCTGGTGGGCTACACACAGCCCATAGGGTCGCAAAGAGTCGGACACGACTGAGCGACTAACGCTCTCTCACTCACAAACTGAAGACAGAGAGACTACGCTCTCGTCTTTCATGTCTGCACCCCCAGGGTCAAGAACATTATTTGCCACGTGGTGGGTGCTCGACAGATGATAAAGGAAGAATGCATGAAGGAAGGCAAGGCAGGACTCCTGAGTAGGGGTGGTGGGTGCGGGATGTCAAGAAAAGCTGTATGTGAGGGTGGTTGTGTCTCCCTTCCGTCCCTTGCCAGATCCACTCACCCATGCCCCACCGCCCTGCCCACTCATAAAAGCAGAGGGCCCGTGAGGAGACTGAGGGAGAAGGAAGCACCAAGGAGCTGGCATCACAGAACCTGGGATGAGAGGGTGTCACAAGGGAAGACATGGCCAACACCAGCACTTGCAGCAGGAAGCCCAGCACAGACAGGCCCTCGGGCGTTGCCAGGACTGCGGTCCCAAGTGCCCGCAGCGAGAGGAGTTCCCAGGAGTGGCGGCAGCAGGCTCCAGGCGGCCGTGGAGGAACGGCTGGCGGGGAGGAAGAGGAGAACCCGAGGGCGGACATTTGCTCAGAAAGCTGGCCTGGGAAGGGAGGAGTAGGGAGGGAGGAACTTGAGGGGGAGGCAGGATTAGAGCGATGCGGTTTTGTTTTGAAAGGGTGATAAGTTTATGAACTTGAGAAAACCCAGCAGAGAGCAGAGGCTCAAGCCAGTGGGTAGAGACGGAATAAGGGAGATGGGTTTGGCCAACTGGGGATAATGAAACATTTTCAGTTTTAAAATTGAAACGTGCATTTGGAAAGAATGAAAAATGTCAGTAAGGGCAATAGGGTGGGGTGGAGGAGAGAATGCTGGATGTATGATAGAAGTCCTGGGCCCTAGTCCTTTCTTTGTGACGACCCAACTGTGTGAGCCTCACTAAGCTGTCCACCTGCTCTGAGCCTTCGTTTCACTTTTAAAATGCGTGACGCTCTATGGAATGGTCTCTTTCAGCCAAGAACTCTACAATTCAAAAGCGTTATATGCTTGGTTTTATTTCGAGAAGGAAATGGCAACCCACTCCAGTGTTCTTGCCTGGAGAATCCCAGGGACGGGGGAGCCTGGTGGGCTGCCGTCTCTGGGTCGCACAGAGTTGGACACCACTGAAGCGACTTAGCAGCAGCATATATATATATGTAAAATAAGGCTTTTCCCCACATAAAATTTGACTCAAGTCTAATTTAAGTATTTTGTTTTTGAAATTTTCACTTTATATTATCTTTAGAAATAAATGAGATTGTGTGTAAGAAGGAATTTTGGAGACATAGGGAGTCCTGACGAGCTGCAGTCCATGGGGTTGCAGAGAGTTGGACACGACTTAAAGACTGAACAACAACGAAGTAAAACAGATATATTTCTGTTCATTCATAATCACAGTATTCCTGACCCAGGGACCTCACACATTTTCCCCTTTTTTGTATATATTACCCCAGAGTATGATAAAATCTTAGCAGAAGGGGAACTAAAATTAAATTATCTCCTTATCTAAAAATTTAGATGCCCTGATACAAACCTCTCAAGAATAATAAACTAATAATTTCCCTGCGGATGGTGAAATTATGGTTTGCATAATTATTTCCTCATGATTTAATTGAATATATTAAAGATTAGGCACATGCATACCAGGGACTCTAATACAGAATAACACATTTCCCTCTGTCTCTGCAACCCTTGCAGCCGATAAGGTTTAAATGAAAGCAGAAATGCTCGTGAAAGACATTTCTGCATTTAGATGTGAGTTGGGCCATTCGAGGGTATATTCGAGCACTTGGTCATGAGCCATGAGGTGGAGGCCACTTCCAGGCTTCTGTGGAGAGCAGAGGCCAGCAGCTGTCTTGTCCGACGTCAGGCTACAGGATCTGGTAACGCACCCAGGCATTCACACCTCAGACCTGGCAGCACAGCCATCGCCTGGCTTGCTCTCACGCCAAGCTTGTACATAGACCTGCTGCGTGGCTCTCTCCACCACCACGTGAACTCTGTGCTTCAGAGCTATGGCCAGTCACCGGCTCGAAACCCAGTGGCCATCCTCAACTTCTTCCCTTTTCTCTTCCCCTGTGTCCAGTGCATTAGTTACTTTGAATTTTGCCTTCCGTGTAGCCTCTCTTCTGGGTCCCTTTTGCTCTTACTGTGTTTGTTGCTCTAACTTAGTAATATCTCCCTCCTTTTCCTCCTGCTTCCCGGCTTCACTCCCTTCAAATCCGCCCTCCACCTGGCTGCCAGGCCTTAAAGATGGCATTCGAGACCTCCCTGTTCGTTTGGGCCTCTGATGCCTCTACAGTCTCCTCTTTCACCCCTGTGACTGCTTCCATGTCTGGATTCTGGCAGACATTGATGGTGCCCTTTTTCATCTCGTTGCATATGGCTTCCACTTGGCCATACTGCCCTTATCCTGACTTTTTCTGCCTTTTGTTCATATTTCTATTCATGTTTTCTATCATCTTCCCTTTGAAAGCTGTCTCTCTTCCAATCTCTCCCATGAACTGTAGAAGGCATGGCCAGTTTCTCTTGTTACATAGATTAGAGGTTCTACATAGTACCTACAGGTTCAGTTTCACTTGTCTCCACAACTAGATTCTGAGCTTCTTAGTGGCAGGAGACTAGGTCATGCTTATCTAGCACATAATAGGTGCTTAATACATTCATGTGAAATGAAAACAAATTTTTTTACTTTCCTTCTTTGCCAGCTATATAACCCTTTCATTTTTATTTTCACAAACATGTTTCTAGTAAAATAGAGAGCTTTTCTTTGGCTTTCACACATATTCTAATAATAATGATAGTAATAGTTATTGCTTCCAGTTATTGAATGCTTTTCAAATGACAGGCATCATTCTAAGAATTTTACATACTTTCTCTCCTTTATTCTTCACAACAGCCATGTGAGGGAAGCATTACTGTGCGTATTTCATGTCTGAAGAAACTTAGCCTCAGAGATGAAGCAACTTGACTAAGGTCTGGCAGCTGACTTTGGAACGTGCCTGCAGATGTGGGTCTCCTGAGAGCAAGGCATATGCTTTCAGTTACCTTGCACCTGCCTCTTACTGAGTAATTACCATTTGTTGAATAGGTTTGGGAAACATGATCTTTGTCAATTTTTTTTGTCAATTGTTTTTAAAAGATATTTTAAAACATGCATAATATGTGAATACCTTCTCTTACTTAAAAGAAAAACATTGCAGAATCTTTGACCACTCATCCCAAACCCATCCCCCAGAGAGGAGGAAACTACTGTGAGCTTTGTGTGTAGTCTTCTAGATCTTTCTCTGTGTTTTTACACACTCTGCACATACCCACATTGTACAGTTGACTCTTGAACAATCTGGGTTTGAACTGTGCAGGTCTACTCATATGTGGATTTTTTTTTCACTAAATATGTGGCAAAGAATCTGTAAATATGTACATAAGTCTCTGGATGTTTAACCATGGATGTGAGGTCCTGCAGGGGGAGTGGGCACATTTAACTCCCATGTTGGTCAAGGGTCAACTGTATTAGTGGGGTCAAAGCAAGCTACTTCAGCAAAGAGGACCCCAGATATAGCTGATTAAAGAAAACCAGACATGTATGTTCTCTCACATAATAGTTGCAAGGTGAGCTGTTCAGGTAGCAAGGTCGCTTTGTCCACACAGCCAATAGCAGACCTTCCTTCTCTTTTTTCTGTCTTCATGGTTGAAGTTAGGTCAGAGATAGCTCCAAATCCCATTGTCAGGAAGATGCCTAGAGGAGCTTACACCTGTGTTCTCAGGAACAGACCTACAAATGCACTCCTTCACTTCCGCTGATGCTCCATTGGTGGATTATGACCATTTCAAATCTAAGAAAAATTCTGTCAAATAGCTTTCTGTCCTGGGGAGCTGTACCTATTTACATGGTTGCCAGCTGTATATGAGAGTCTTTGTTTCCTAAATTATCAGTACCACTTGATACTATTAGATTTTTTTTTTAATTTTACCAATCAAAACAATGAGGAATCTTTTTCTTACTGATTTGTAAGTCTCTCTCCGTAATAGACTCTAATCTTTTATTGGGGATATATATACCAAACAGCTTTTCTCTCTCTCTAACTTGTCTGTTGACATTGTTTATGGTTGGGTTATTCAACCTTGGCAGTATTGACAGATTGGGCTGGATAGGCCTCCATTGTGAAGTCTGTCTTGTACATTGTAGGATGTTTAGCAGCAGCCCTGGCCTCAATGCATTTAGATGCCAATATTATCCCACCTCACTTCCCAAGTTTGGGTGGGTCAAAGTGTATTGCCAAGTGTCCCCCAGGGGGCAAAGCTTAATTATTAGTACAATTAAATTGAAAGTGCTTTTTATTATAATTTTGCTTCTTTGCATCTTAAGAGAGCCTTTGCTACTCCCAAATAGCATAGCTATGCTCTTTTATTTTCCTCTAGTGTTTTTACAGTTTATTATTCTTTGGAGAATAGTTAAGCCTTTAATGCCCTGGAAATTGTGTAAAATGGGACATGGAGATCTGTCCCAGAGCCAGCCTCTGTGCCCTTCCAGGTCTCCCTGGCCCAGCCTGGATCTGGCCACCGACCCTGTTTTCCTGGCCAGAGTGGCCCTGGTGATGGCTCTCTCTGCTCTCACAGTCATAACGCCGTGGCCGCTGAGGCCGTAGACGGAGGTGTTCTTGCTTGGCACCGACTGAGGAAAGTCCCTCATACCTGCACCCTGATTAGGTGGGACCTGGGAGGGGGCTTGGACTTCTCCAGGGGCTGCCTGGCAGGACACACAACCAGGGAGTGTGAGGGAGTCAAAGCTCCAGCAGGCGGATTTCTACCAAGACGGAGAAGAGAGGAAGGGGAAAGTCAGCCCTTAGATGGCTTGCCCATCCTCCTCCAAGGAGTTCTAAGACACAGCGGTTTCACACTGCCTTTTTGGAGACATCCTGAAAGACTAAGCCGTGAGCAGTATTGGTTGCACAGCTGTGGCTCTCACCTCCCTGTATTTGTTCTCTCTCCTTCCTGAAATACAGAGTTAGCATGTAGGCATTTCCCAGGCCTAACTGAAGTTAGAATTCCACTAGTATTTACCTCTATATCCATAGCCAATTTCCCTACTTTTATGCAGTTCTCCCTCCCTTTTATTCAATCTGAGAATGATTTTTTGCTATAACAAAATTGCAACTAAAAGTAGCAGGGCTGGGACTTCCCTGGAGATCCACTGGTTAAGACTTTGCCTTCCTATGCAAGTGATGAAGGTTTGATACCTGTTCGGGGAGCTAAGATCCCATATGCATTGTGGCCAAAAAACCGACACATAAACCAGAAGCAATACTGTAACAAATTCAGTAAAGACTTAAAAAAAATAATCCATATCAAAAAAAATCTTAAAGAAATAGCAGGACTACGACTGGGGTGAAGTAACTGAGAGACTGGCCTTGGGTGTAGATTTGGGAGAGGGTGCCAAAAAAAATAATAAAATCAGTAACAAAGATTAATTTCATTCAAATGCAATGTTTTTATTTTGTCTTTTTCATTTCAACTATTTTTAATTTATTTATTTTTAATTCATTGCTGATTGGTTTACAGTATTGGTTTTATTTCTGTCATACATCAACATGAATTAATCATAGATGTACATATGTCCCCCTCCCTCCTGAATCTCCCTCCCACCTACCGCCTAATCCCATCCTTCTAGGTTTTTACAGAGCCCCAGTTTGAGTTCTTGGAGTCATACTGCAAATTCCCACTGGCTATCTATTTACATATGTTATTTTATATGCATCCTTGCTACCCTCCCCATTTATCTCACCCTCTAGCTATAAAACCACAATGAATAAAATATTGAAATTTTAAATGAAGTCAGAATCTAATCTTACATTTGCTCAATTTACACACTTACCCTAATCCTGGGAGATTTTTGTAATGAGTAATATGTTTTTCTTTGTGACAGGCTTCCCTGTCCTTCACTATCTATCAGTGTTTGCTTAAACTCATGTCCATTGAGTTGGTGATGCCATCCAACCATCTCATCCTCTGTCACCCGCTTCTCCTCCTGCTCTCAATCTTTCTCAGCATCAGTGTCTTTTTCAGTGAGTCAGTTCTTTCCACCAAGCGGCCAAAGTATTGGAGCTTCAACTTCACATCAGTCCTTCTAATGAATATTTAGTGTTGATTTCCTTTAGGATTGACTGGTTTGATCTCCTTGCAATCCAAGGGTCTCTCAAGAGTCTTCTCCAGCACCACAGTTCAAAAGCATCCATTCTTCGGCCCTCAGCTTTCTTTGTAGTCCAACTCTCGTATCCATACATGACTACTGGAAAAACCATAGCTTTGACTAGACAGACTTTTGTTGGTTAATTAATGTCTCTGCTTTTTAATACACTGTCTAGATTGGTCATAGCTTTTCTTCCAAGGAGCAGTTGTCTTTTAATTTCATGGCTGCAGCCACCATCTGCAGTGAGTTTGGAGCCCAAGAAAATAAAGTCTGTCACTGTTTCCATTGTTTCCCCGTCTATTTGCCATGAAGTGATGGGACCAGATGCCATGATCTTAGTTTTCTGAATGTTGAGTTTTAAGCCAGCTTTTTAAGTCTCCTGTTTCAATTTCATCAAGAGGCTCTTTAGTTCTTTGTTTCCTGCCATTAGGGTGGTGTCATCTGCCTATCTGAGGTTATTGGTATTTCTCCTGGCAGTCTTGATTCTAGCTTGTGCTTCATCCAACCTGGCATTTCGCATGATGTACTCTGCATATAAGTTAAATAAGCAGTGTGGCAATATACAGCCTTGATGTACTCCTTTCTCAATTTGGAACCAGTCCATTGTTCCACATGCAGTTTCTCAGGAGGCAGGTAAGGCGGTCTGGTATTCCCATCTCTTTAAGAATTTTCTACAGTTTGTTGTGATCCACACAGTGAAAGGCTTTAGTGTAGTCATTAAAGCAGAAGTAGATGTGTCTCTGGAATTCTCTTTCTTTTTGTATGATCCAACAGATGTTGGCATTTCAATCTCTGGTTCCTCTGCCTTTTCTAAATCTAACATGTACGTCTGGAAGTTCTCTGTTCACATACTGCTGAAGTCTAGCTTGAAGGGTTTAAGCATAATCTTGCCAGCATGTGAAATGAATGCAGTTGTGTTATAGTTTGAACATTCTTTGGCATTGCCCTTCTTTGGGGTTGGAATAAAAATTGACCTGTCCAACCCTGTTGAATTTTCCAAATTTGCTGGCATATTGAGTGCAGCACTTATACAGCATTTAGGATTTGAAATAGCAAAACTGGAATTCTATCACTTCCACTTACTTTGTCCATAACAAATGCTTCCTAAGGCCCACATGACTTCACACCCCTACATGTCTGGCTCTAGGTGAGTGATCACACCATTGTGGTTAACTGGATCATTAAGACCTTTTTTGAACAGTTCTTCTGTGTATTCTTGCCACCTCTTCTTAATATCTTCTGCTTCTTTTAGGTCCATACAGTTTCTGTCCTTTATTGTGCCCATTTTTGCATGGAATGTTCCCTTTCCTTCAGTTCAGTTCAATCGCTCAGTCATGTCTGACTCTTTGCGACCCCATGAATCACAGCGCACCAGGCCTCCCTGTCCATCACCAACTCCCGGAGTCTACTCAAACCCATGTCCGTCGAGTCGGTGATGCCATCCAGCCATCTCATCCTCTGTCATCCCCTTCTCCTCCTGCTCCCAATCCCTCCCAGCATCAGGGTATTTTCCAGTGAGTCAACTCTTCACATGAGGTGGCTGAAGTATTGGAGTTTCAGCTTTAGCATCACTCCTTCCAAAGGACACCCAGGACTAATCTCCTTTAGGATGGACTGGTTGGACCTCCTTGCAGCACTCTGATATTCTTGAAGAGATCTCTAGTCTTTCCCATTCTATTGTTTTCCTCTATCTTTGCGTTGATCACTTAGGGGGCCTATCTTATCTCTTCTTGCTATTCGTTGGAACTCTGCATTCAAATGTGTGTATCTTTCCTTTTCTCCTTTGCCTTTAGCTTCTCTTTTTCTCCGCTGTTTGTAAGGCCTCCTCAGACAATAATTTTTCCTTCTTGTATTTCTTTTTCTTTGGGATGGTTTTTGGTCACTGCCTCCTATACAGTGTTATGAACCTCCATCCATTATTCTTCAGGCACTCTGAAGAACTATTTGTTGAATTATTCTTGAATCTATTTGTCACTTCCACTGTATAACCATAAGAGATTTGATTTAGGTCATACCTGAATGACCTAGTGGTTTTCCCTACTTTCTTCAATGTAAGCCTGAATTTTGCAGACTTACAAAATCATGATCTGAGCCACAGTCTTGTTTTTGCTGATTGTATAGAGCTTTCCCATCTTTGGCTGCAAAGAATATAATCAATCTGATTTCGGTGTTGACCTCTGGTGATGTCCATGTGTAGAGTTGTCTCTTGTGTTGTTGGAAGACAGTGTTTGCTATGACCAGTGAATTCTCTTGGTAAAACTGTTAGCCTTTGTCTTGCTTCATTTTTTACTCCAAGGCCAAACTTGCCTGTTACTCTAGGTATCTCTTGACTTCCTACTTTTGCATTCCAGTCCCCTATGATGAAAAGGACATCTTTTTTTGGTGTTAGTACTAGAAGGTCTTGTAGCTCTTCATAGAACCATTCAACTTCAGCTTCTTTGGCATTAGTTTTTGGGGCATAGACTTGGATTACTGTGATGTTGAATGGTTTGCCTTGGAAAGAAACCAAGATCATTCTATCATTTTTTGGATTGCACCCAAGTACTGCATTTCAGAATCTTTGGTTGACTATGAGGGCTACTCCATTTCTTTTAAGGGTTTCTTGCCCACAGTGGTAGATATAATGGTCATCTGAGTTACATTCACCCATTCCCATCCACTTTAGTTCACTGATTCCTAAGATTTTGATGTTTACTCTTGCTATCTCCTGTGTGATCACATCCAACTTACCTTGATTCATGGACCTAACATTCCAGGTTCCTATGCAATATTGTTCTTTATAGCACCAGACTTTACTTTTACCACCAGGCCCATGAGTAATATAATAATAAGAAATTACTGTATTACATGACAAGAAATCCATAGGAAGGAAACGGTAGGCTCCAAGTATGTTATAGTCATGTTACAGTTATGCCATCGAGGCCCCAGATTCCTTTCTCCTTCTATTCTGCTATCTTCACTGTCAGCTTCAGCCCAAGGCTAGTGTTCCATGGGATTGTAATTTGCAGCAACATGCCAGAAATTACATGCACAGAGGACACACCTGCTCATGTAATTCTACTAAGTTGTGTTTTGGACAAAAAAAGGAGAGCCTTAGTGTAAATTAACTCAGTGATATGTTTTCTTCCTGATATCTAGTTTAGCTTCCTTGAGGCAGCTTGAGTTTGGGGTCAGGAATAATGATGGGAAAAGTAGAGACTTAATTTTGTGATTTTGGGGGGACATTCCAGAGAGAAGAGATCTGGGTGGCCTCTGGGAAGCTGAAAGTGCAAGAATACTGGGAACTTTGGGCAGGAGACGAGGTGCCAGAAGGAAGGAGGGGAATGAGAAGGAGGCTGAGGATTGACTGCTATAGAGTATGTAGGACCTGCCTACTCCCTCCTCACCCTTCAGGACCTCGGATAAGGGTTTCAGGTCTAGACAAACTTGACCTTCAGACCATGGCCACTGTTTCACTTGATCCAGTGAGTGGCTCCATTGACATTTACTTGGGAACCCGGGGACACTTCCCAAGCTGGCTAGCCAGGGGCCTGGAAGCTCTCTCTCTCTGTATGTGTGCCTTTCTGTCTCTGGTGTCACTGTAAACGGTATCAGCCTGGTTCACAACATGAAAAGCTCATTTTCTTTGTTTTCTGACAGCTGCAGCAGCTCAGGCCAGGTGTGGAGGGCCCTCTCTTGGTCACCTGTCACACTGTAGTGTGGCAGTGAGCTGTCACACTAAAAAGGGCTGGACCTTTTTAGGATAAGCATCATGACCCTAGCCTGTGGTTCACCAGATTTTTGGCTAATTGATTGCTGATCTGGTGGAGGTGGGTCTTTCCAGGATGAAATGATGTATCTGGCCTTGTACTTAATCCATGGTCCAGCTCATTCTACCCCACGTGTGGGGAATGGGAGAAAGTAACTTATTTGATTGACTTCAGAAGGAACCGAACATGTTGGACCCAGCCAGCCTCCCTCCAATTTCACTCTTTTAGAGTTGCTCATCCATAGAATAGGCTTAGAGATCAAATTGCCAACATCCACTGATTCATCGAAAAAGCAAGAAAGTTCCAGAAAAACATCCCTTTCTGCTTTATTGACTATGCCAAAGCCTTTGACTGTGTGGATCACAATAAACTGTGGAAAATTCTGAAAGAGATGGGCATACCAGACCACCTGACCTGCCTCTTGAGAAACCTGTATGCAGGTCAGGAAGCAACAGTTAGAACTGGACATGGAACAACAGACGGGTTCCAAATAAGAAAAGGAGTACGTCAAGGCTGTATATTGTCACCCTGCTTATTTAACTTATATGCAGAGTACATCATGAGAAATGCTGGGCTGGAAGAAGCACAAGCTGGAATCAAGATTGCCAGGAGAAATATCAATAACCTCAGATATGCAGATGGCACCACCCTTATGGCAGAAAGTGAAGAGGAACTAAAAAGCCTCTTGATGAAAGTGAAAGAGGAGAGTGAAAAAGTTGGCTTAAAGCTCAACATTCAGAAAACGAAGATCATGGCATCTGGTCCCATCACTTCATGGGAAATAGATGGGGAAAGACTGGAAACAGTATCAGACTTTATTTTTCTGGGCTCCAAAATCACTGCAGATGGTGATTGCAGCCATGAAATTAAAAGACGCTTACTCCTTGGAAGGAAAGTTATGACCAACCTAGACAGCATATTGAAAAACAGAGATATTACTTTGCCAACAAAGGTCCGTCTAGTCAAGGCTATGGTTTTTCCAGTGGTCATGTATGAATGTGAGAGTTGAACTATAAAGAAAGCTGAGCACCGAAGAATTGATGCTTTTGATCTGTGGTGTTGGAGAAGACTCTTGAGAGTGTTTTGGACTACAAGGAGATCCAACCAGTCCATCCTAAAGGAGATCAGTCCTGGGTGTTCATTGGAAGGACTGATGCTGAAGCTGAAACTCCAATACTTTGGCCACCTCATGCGAAGAGTTGACTCATTGGAAAAGACCCTGATTCTGGGAGGGATTGGGGGCGGGAGGAGAAGGGGACGACAGAGGATGAGATGGCTGTATGGCATCACCAACTCGAGGGACATGGGTATGGGTGAACTCCAGGTATTGGTGATTGACAGGGAGGCCTGGCGTGCTGTGATTCATGGGGTCACAAAGAGTCCAACATGACTGAGCGGCTGAACTGAACTAAACTGAATCTGATTTCTGCCATACTCCATGTGGCCTGATCCATTCAGGAAGGCCTCTGATTGTTCAGCTGTGGGTGAGGAGTGCGTAAGTCTCTGTTAAGTCACTGGTAAGTCTCTTCATTCTGGAGGCCTTAGAAAGTTCATGTAGTTACATATCCACCCCATATGCTCCAGTCCAATTACATCAGAAATAAGGCTGTCTGATGACTTCCCCCTCACCTCAATGACTCTGAACTGTTGACCCCTAAAATCCTAACCCTAAAATGAAATTTACTCCAAAAGAGAGAGGTACATAAAACATCTACTTCCACAGGAAACCTTAAATTTGCTCATTCATTCAACAGATACTTAATAAGTCCATACTAGGTATACAGTGTGGTGCTTGCTGCTGGATATGTTGTGGTGACCAAATCCAGCATCACAGAGGTAATAACCAGTGTGTGTGTGTATGTGTGTATGTTGGGAGTGGTAAAGGGGAGTAAGGTCTGTAAAGAGAGAAATCCCTAAATTAGTTTATGACAAATGTTAAGGAATATTACTGTGAAGGAAAAGTGCTATAAGAGTCACTAGTTCTCAGCCAGATCAGTCTGCCCACACATAGCCTCAGAGACACCCTCCCACACCCCATTTCCCATTAGGCAGAGGGCAACAGACAAAGCGAGCCCTGGAAATACCCTTATGTGTCCCCGGGGTAGATACACAAGTTATAGTAGTTCTAGGTTACAGAAGTATCTTTAATTAGAGATATTAAATTGCCAAATTAAGAGAAGAGGGAACACCCACCAAAAAGAAAAGAGCATTGCATCAAGGAAATAATTGCTTCATCACCCCATGCTGTCCTACACTTTTAAGAATAGGAACATGAATGTTTTTTGGTTCAGAGCAGGCGTCAGGCTCCTCTTAGAAGTTGGGTGCAGTTCTTAAGCTGTTCTTTAAAGCATGTGGGTGTGGAGTGAGGCCCCAAAGTGTGGGTGTGCAGGGAGACCTCCTATTGAAAAATATCTTTCCAATGTTCCCACAAGTGAGAAATTTTTCCTGATTTACAAATAACTGATTCTAAAGGTTAAGTATGTTAATAATTTTTTGTATAAATTAAGGTAATCTGCATTGGGATACTAGCAATTTTATTTGAGAAACTGAAACAGTAATAGAGTATTGTTTACTGAGAATGGAACTGACTGATTTCCAGAAATTATCTGGTAAGAAGTTTTTGAGGTGTGATTATTCCAATGGGTTTTGAGAAGGTAAGTGTCTTGCTGGAGGTTGTACCTCTGTCAATCAGCATAGTTGTGATTGGAACCCAAAACATTAAAAAAAATTTTTTTTTTTGGGTATGCCAAGTCTTACCTGTGGCATGTGGGATCTAGTTCCCTAACCAGGAAACAAACTCAGACCCCCTGTACTGGGAGCGCAGAGTCTTAGCTGCTGAACCACAAGAGAAGTCCTAGAATCCAGGACAACCTGACTCAGAGTCAATGCTTTAGTCTCATGGAGCATTTCCGGGAAGGAAGGGAGAGAGTATCTCTGCGGTATGAGAGGGAGATGGAACAATAATAATAGTATTAAGTCAGGTGTGTGTGTGTGTGTGTGTGTGTGTGTGTGTTAGTTGCTGAGTCGTGTCCGACTCTTTGCGACCCCATGGATTGTAGCCTGCCAGGCTCCTCTCTCCATAGGATTTTCCAGGCAAGAATACTTGAGTGAGTAGCCATTTCCTTCTCCAAGGGATTTTCCTGACCCAGGGATCAAAGCTGGGTCTCCTGCATTGCAGGCTGATTCTTTACTCTTTGAGCCACTGAGGAAGCCCATTAAGTGAGGTAGCTGCAGTTTACTGGGTACACACTCTTCTCAAACCACCTAACATATGTAGTAACCTTTGCCCTATCAACAACCCAAAAAGGGGGCAGGGTAGTGTGTGATCCTCACTTTACAGATGAGAAAAGGGAGAGTAAAGAATTTTGCATGACATACTCAAAGTTATGCATCTTCTAGGTCCAGAAGGCAGCTTGGGTTGCCAGATAAAATGGTACCACTGCATTCCATCCCTAGGGCAGCTTGGGTTGCCAGATAAAATGATACCACTGCATTCCATCCCTAGGGCTGAAAACTGCTGGTGCTTTTGAGAGGACATGCTGTTAGAGGCGGGAAGTAGCCTCAGGTTCGTGATTCTGGGCATAAAGTACCTTGGAAAGCAATTGAGACCCAAGAACTAGAATTCTGTTAAGTTTACTTTCCTACTCTGAATGTGTTATATTTATATATGGAATTAGCTCAGAATCACATTTAGAGTTTAATCCATACCGCTTCCATGGGGAACTTTGGGTGTATTGCAGGAACTCAGTTTACACTGGTAGTTCTTAACCCTGCAGGGAAGGGAGGGGAGAAGAAGCAGGAGGAGGAGATTCTGATAGAGTCAGGGGGTCTCTCTGGCTGCCTGAGAGTGGGCTAGTCTGGACATATTTTAGCTCTGCTTCATCTTCCCCAGGCCCCCAATTTCTCCCCAAATGGCATGAAACCAACTGCCTCAAGTTGTTTGGTGTTATTCTGTCAAAGTCATCAGAAGAAATCCCATGTTTGAGTCACTAATGAGCATGAGCCCCTAAGAGGAATGGAGGGGACCATCAGTCTCTTTTTAAGAATGTAGTAATCTTCTGGGGAGAAGTAATCTGTGTTGTGGAAGCTTTTCATGGGGACTAAACCCCAAAACACAGTCAGGTGGACTCGGGAGTTTGCTGCCACAGGCTAGAGCAGATGAGCTCCTATCACTGTTGCTGGTGAGCGTATGTTAGTCGCGCAGTCGTGTCCGACTCTTTGCGACCCCATGGACTGTAGTCCTCCAGGCTGGGTTGCCTTGCTGCTGAAAGCTAAGCCCAATTTACATTGCTCCAACTACCGCCTCAATCCATTCTTCGTGAACTCCCCGGAAAGTCCCAGGTGCTCTTGCCATACTACTCAAGTCCCAGGAAATGGTTTGGGTTCCCCAACTTTCCTTGGTGTGTAGATGCTAACTAAATGTGATGCCAGGCCATATGCACAAATTTAGAAGGTTAATTAACTGTTTCAGCAAGTAGAATTAGGCATGCTAATAAGAACTTAAGTGAAACACAATTTAGGCTGTCTGATGAAAAAGGGCTTTGCTGACAACTTCATTAAACTTATATGAGGAAGTGAGTCAAGCATTTCAGCAGAGGAAATCCAGTAGACAGTGGGCAGGAAACTATAGGAACACCAGCAAGGCTTAGAGACATGTGAACACAAAGCATAGTTCATAGGATTAGAATAATTGACTTTGGGATGGATGCATGCCATTACAGAGAGTTAATGAGGCTTTGTTTATTCACTCATTTAAAATAATTTGTGGAGCTATTTTTCCATCCCAAGTCCTGTACTAGATAAGGAAAAAGGTATGAAGAACAAGATTTAGAGCCAACTAAATCTCAATACTTACATAGTTTAATGGGTTAACATTATCAGGAGTTTTACCACGCCCAAGGAGTGGTGGCTGTGTGGGCGCAGGAGGGCCTAGAGGAGCCATCCCACACTGAAGGTCAGGAAGGGTGGTGGGAGGAGATACCCCTCATCCAAGGTAAGGACCAGTGGCTGCACTTTGCTGGAGCAGCCGTGAAGAGATACCCCACGCCCAAGGAAAGAGAAACCCAAGTGGATGGTAGGTGTTGCAAGAGGGCATCAGAGGGCAGACACACTGAAACCATACTCACAGAAAACTAGTCATTCTAATCACACTAGGACCACAGCCTTGTCTAACTCAATGAAACTAAGCCATGCCCGTGGGGCAACGCAAGACAGGCAGGTCATGGTGGAGAGAGCTGACAGAATGTGGTCCACTGGAGAAGGGAATGGCAAACGATATTCTTGCCTTAAGAACCCCATGAACAGTATGAAAAGGCAAAATGGTAGGATACTGAAAGAGGTACTCTCCAGGTCAGTAGGTGCCCAATATGCTACTGGAGGTCAGTGGAGAAATAACTCCAGAAAGAATGAAAGGATGGAGCCAAAGCAAAAACAATACCCAGCTGTGGATGTGACTGGTGATAGAAGCAAGGTCTGATGCTGTAAAGAGCAATATTGCATAGGAACCTGGAATGTCAGGTCCATGAATCAAGGCAAATTGGAAGTGGTCAAACAGGAGATGGCAAGAGTGAATGTCGANGCAAGATCCGATGCTGTAAAGAGCAATACTGCATAGGAACCTGGAATGTCAGGTCCATGAATCAAGGCAAATTGGAAGTGGTCAAACAGAAGATGACAAGGGTGAACGTCGACATTCTAGGAATCAGCGAACTAAAATGGACTGGAATGGGTGAATTTAACTCAGATGACCATTATATCTACTACTGTGGGCAGGAATCCCTCAGAAGAACTGGAGTAGCCATCATGGTCAACAAAAGAGTCCAAAATGCAGTACTTGGATGCAATCTCAAAAACGACAGAATGATCTCTGTTCGTCTCCAAGGCAAACCATTCAATATCACGGTAATCCAAGTCTATGCCTCAAACAGTACCACTGAAGAAGCTGAAGTCGAACGGTTTTATGAAGACCTACAAGACCTTTTAGAACTAACAGCCAAAAAAGACGTCCTTTTCATTATAGGGGACTGCAATGCAAAAGTAGGAAGTCAAGACACCTGGAGTAACAGGGAAATTGGCCTTGGAATGTGGAATGAAGCAGGACAAAGACTAATAGAGTTTTGCCAAGAAAATGCACTGGTCATAGCAAGCACCCTCTTCCAACAACACAAGAGAACACTCTACACATGGACATCACCAAATAGTCAACACCGAAATCAGATTGGTTATATTCTTTGCAGGAGGTCCCTAGAGGAGTCAAATCCATGCAGACAGAAAGAAGGTGGAGCAGGGCTGGGGATTTACGGTTTCATGGACAGAGTACCTATTTGGGGTAGATGAGATGGCTCTGGAGGTGGAGATTGGTTGCACAGTTGCACAACAATGCAAATGAATTTAATGCATCTGAACTGTGCACCAAAAAATGCTCAAAATGGGAGATTTTATGTTGTGTGTGTTTTACCACCAATTTTTAAAAGCTGTAGAGATTCCAAAGGATTGTCCAGAAACACTGCTCTCCTGAAGCCAGTATCCATAACCAAGCCCAGGGGTTCATTACCTGCAGCCTGTGAATATCGGGGCGTCTCAGAGATTATGTACAAATCACGTAGCAGTTTTGTGAGAAAGCTTCCAGCAGTCTGTCAGAGGGTCTGTGAGGACAAGAGCCATGCCGAGGGCCCCTCCCCTCTGCAGGTGTCACCTCCCCGTCTCCCTCCCCTCCCTTCACCCACCCCCACTTTTCCATTCACTCAGGTTGTTTAAACACGACGCAAAGGATATTCTTAAATCTTGGATTCATTAGACAAGGTTTAATTTCTTGAGGTAAGTGAAGCTCTGAAATCAACTGAACTTTAGTGGTTTTTCTATTACCCATTTTTCCTGCCTAATAATATTAAACAGGTCCTGTTCTGGCTCGGGCCATGGAAGAGCAATCAAACTTGCAAAACCACATCAATGATTAGATCCTCCAAACTGTGTTCTGTGATCTTAAATGATTTCCAATAAATTTTCTTGCAGGGTTTTGCTTGTTTGTTTGCATTTAGTGTGGACTGAATTCTAACACACTGAAGACCCCTGCCCCGTCCCATATCTTGGGATGGGAAGGACTCTTGGAGGGGTCACACTTGGTGCCTCTGAGAGGTTGAGAAACATCCAGGGAAAACTCTTGCCAGCTTGTTTCATTCAAACTTTCAAACTCAGACTTTTAAACAAAATGCTTTTATTTCTAGTTTTAAATGGAATACAGTGTTAGGAACTTGCATGGACTCTCGAAAGGCCTTTATATTCTCTGTGCTAATGCTTCCTTTCTGGCCATAGAAAGCGAGTAGCGAAGATGGGCCAAGACTAGACACGGCAGACACAGCCCAGGTGCTGTGCAGAGCCCACGGCCTGAGCCTGCCCGATGGGGCGGTCAGTAGTCGTCGTAGTTCACGCTGGCTCCGTGCCGGAAGCTGTGGGCACTCCGGGGGCCAATGGCCGCGTCCTCATCGTAGTGGCGCTGGTAGTAATCATAGTATTCATGCCCATTCCGATCTCTGTTCAGCCAATAGCTGATGTCATCCTCAAATTTCTGGAGAAGAGGGTGAGAAAGGATGGGATGAAGGACACCATTTCCCAGAGCACATTTTACTGGTGGTGTCTCTCTGGTGTTTTTCTTCAACAATGAATGACTCCTAATAGAAACTCCTGCAACAAGGTCCTACTGTACCGCACAAGGAGGAACTATATTCAATATCCTGTAGTAACTAAAAGGGAAAAGAACCCAAAAAAGAACATATATATGTGCGTGTGTATCTGAAACTAACACAGCATTGTAAATCAACTCTTGTTGTTCGGTCACTAAGTCATCTCCAACTCCCTGTGACCCCGGGAATTGCAGCACGCCAGGCTTTTCCTGACCTTCACTATCTCCTGGAGCTTGCTCAAATTCATGTCCATTGAGTTGGTGATGCTGTCTAGCCATCTCATCCTCTGTTTCCCCCTTCTCCTCCTGCCCTCAATCTTTCCCAGCATCAGGGTCTTTTCTAGTGAGTCATCAGGTGGCCAAAGTACTGGAGCTTCAGCTTCAGCATCAGTCCTTCCAGCGGATATTCTAGGTTAATTTCCTTTAGGATTGACTGGTTTGATCCCCTTGCAGTTCAAGGGACTTTCAAGCGTACGTCAATAAAAGAGTACTTCTCAACTGTACTTCAATAAAAAATAATAAATAGTACTTAAAAAATAATTACTCCTGGCTACAGCATCCCTGGGCCAGAGGTCAGTTCTAACCAGCAGGAGAGCACTGCTGAAAGCCTAGTCCCCCAAGGCATATGCACCCCTTCCCTTGAACCCCTACCTGTGAGTTCTGAATACACCCCAGACTTCAGCATTCTTCTTTTTTGGTAAAGAAAGCGGACATCTGCCCAAAGCAGTAACAACTGGGCCTGCCCCCGTGCTAGGTGTCTTGCGTGGCAGACGCTGAGCCCCAGTCCTGCCTGGGCTGCTGCACAGGCGATGGGCTTAGTAAATGGTGAACAGCATCACACTGCAGCCTCAGGGCGTGTCTGGTGGTGACTCTCTCACAACTGTAGTGATGCTCAAATAGGTCTGGTGCACCAACTCAGGCCACAAACACTGACTACGTGGGCACAATTCCAAGCTCTTCATCTGCTTGGCCTGGGGCTCCAACCTCCACCACCCTCAGCCCCCCACCAGTCTCTACTTTCAAAAGAAGATGGCTTGCTTGACTCACAATACTGCAGTTTGTCACACGGTGTAGTAGCCTCATTCTTTGGTTTTCCTCACTTTTTAATCTTGTTTAAGGTTTTGCCTTAAAATAATTTTTTTTTCAAAAAGCTTAAAAAATATTTTATAAATACAGAAATAATGCAGACTCACATTTTAAAAAAGCATGGTGGAAGGGAGACAAAGAGAAAGGGGCTATTTCCACCGCCAATCCCTACTGGTGTCTGGGTGTCTGTCGTTCTAGTCCCATCTGCGCATATGTTAGAACCTTACTGGATCCTGACATTTACTCACACTCAGATAAAACCCCTGGAGAAGGAAATGGCAACCCACTCCAGTACTATTGCCTGGAAAATCCCATGGATGGAGGAGCCTGGTAGGCTACAGTCCATGGGGTCGCAAAGAGTCGGACACGACTGAGCGACTTCACTTCACTTACGATCAGAGGGTTCCTAGGAAAATCAGACTCTCCCTGAATCTAAGTCCCAGCCTCTCTGGGTAGGGAAGTCTCTGGAACTCTGCTACCAAACCCTGATGGGAGGGATCCCATTGGGCACAGCGGGGTGGAAAATTCCAGCCAACACCCTTACACCTGACGGTCACATGGTCCAGTGCCTGGCAGCTCTGGCTTTGACTTCAGAGCAAATAACAGAACTTCATTCTCTGCCCATTTCCCTGCATGCCCTCCCACCATCTGGTGGGAATCCAAGCCTCTCCCCCGCCCCCCCCAACCCTCACCCCCCCTAGGGAGAGCCAGGCTTCTGCCCCTCAACCCTGCCCTGTAGGAAGCCAGCCTCCTTCCCCATCTCCACTTTCAACCCCCGAGAGTCAGGCCTCTGCCCCCCAACCCCCATTTCCTCAGGAAGATCCAGGCCTCTGCCCGCCCACCCTCACCCCACCAGGGGAAGCCAGGTCTCTGCACCAGCCCCCACTCTCTCAGGCCCCGCCCCTCCTGCCGAGGGAGCCAGGACACCCACCGCCTCGTCGAAGCCCAGGTACAGGAAGTGCTGGTACCACTGCTGCACCTCTGGCCTCGAGCGGTCCCACAGCTGCCGCTTGGGCCTCCTAAGGCTGCTCAGGAACTCCTTGGCTCTGCTCTCCTGGACAGCCATCGGGGTCGTCGTGGGAGCAGTGGCTGAAACGAGGGGTTCCCCCCCACCGCCAAGTACAAAGATGATTTCTTTCCTCACTGGGGTGCATCGCTCCTCCACATCCCCTCCCACCCCGCCTGGCAGGAGATGCTCTGTCTGGCACATCCTTCCTGCAGGACGCGGGTACAGTGCGGGCTCCCTCACTAGGTCCCACCCTGGGCTCTGGGGTAGCCAGCCCTGCCCTCTGGGCACTGCCATATCCAGGCCTGGGGTTGGGGCAGGGACCGAATTCAGCTCCTCCTCTGCAGCCCCTGGCCACCCCCGACCCAGGTCCAGCCCCGGACAGGGGCTGCTGCTTCCTGTGGGCTCTGCTGTCAGGAAACCAGGGTGTATCCAGTGCTGCCCGGTGGGTGTTCACTGTCCAGGTAGACAAGAGCCCTCTGGGCCTGCTTAGGAGTCCAGGGGAGAGAGAGCTGAACAAGGGGCCCTGGGCCGGCCAGCCAGGAGAGTCCAGCAGGGCTGCGGGACAAGCGGTGCCACCTGGGGTCCCACCGTGTGACCACCGATGATTGGACTGCCTCTCAATGGGGTGACCCTTGCTTTCCCACGCTTCCCCGAATGCCTTCTGTCATGGGCTCAGTGCTGAAAGGGCCCCACTCTTGCAGATACACTCAGGGAAGCTCTGGGTCCTGGGCTGGCCCTGCTGACCGGCTCTGAGCCCCTGTCCCCTCATCTGGGACGGTGGATGGACAGTCTTTGCCTTGAGGTTGGCATGGAGGCCGCACAGGAAAAGGAAGGCAAGTGCCCCTGTGTCCTTGCCCACGTGGGTAAATACCAGCACGTTTGTATTCTCACCGCCTGCCTGTCTGGGCATTTTCCTCTGGGCCTGTCACACTGTTTCACACACAGTAGGTGCTCAATATGTGTTTCTTGGCTTGAGCTGGATAAACGCTGAAGGTATACACAGAGGAGTCCTGATTTTCTTGGTCACTTTCTCTCTAGTATCCCTTCCACAGGTGGCCCTGCCAGAGCTCCCATCAGCCCTGGCATCCCTGGGAGATGGCTGCCCAGCCCAGGGAGGAGGCTGTCTGAGGGGCCTGGGAGGTCAGGGGTGGACAAGGGCCTCAGGAGCGGCTGGAAGAGCTGGGGAGACGCTGGGAGTCCCTCTCCATACCGAGAGGGGCCGCAGGTGCTCAGCAGGTGTGTGTCAGGTGGAGGGGGGATCACTGCAGACGCCCTGGGAAGTAGCTGCATAAGCACCGGGGCCCCACAGCGGGGAACAGACTTCAGATTCAACCTCCTGAAGCCCCATTAACTCAGGGAAAAGACTAAGTGGCAAAAGTTTACCTCAGAAATTGAGTCTCCATTCTAAGGGACAGGTAACTTCCTGTTTTCCAGGTGAAGACACATGTTCCGAGGGAGAACGGTGTCGACACGACCACAGGATGACGGATCCCACTGCAGGGCCAGGACGCACCTGCACGGCTCCCAGACTGCTCATGGGCTACCGCCACTGCCTGAGGCATGCTCTTCACAGCAGGTGTCAGCCACACAACAGTCTTTGCGGTGAACCCTCTCCCACGGGCCACTCGGGTGTGGAGGACGCCCACGAGCCCGCTCTGCGCTGCCCCAGGACCAAGGCGGTGTGTGCTCTAGACTCAGGCAAGTGCTCTAAAGGGCATCAGGGTCCTAAAACAGCCTTCCCTCAACACTGCCGCTCTGTTCCTTTTATTTCTGAATCTACACTGACAGCTTTCAGAGAAGCATTAACTGGCAATAATATTTATCTGATGAAACACCGCATCACGTCTCCACAGAACCAGCCCTTCTATCTGCTAACCTTTTAAGGAGTAAACACTTTTCATTTTTCAAACACAAGCCTCCAGTGAACACATCAACATCCCCATTTCCCTGCAACCCGCTGAAGAATGCCGCCTTATCCATGTAGGCTGTATTTACCTTCTCGTTTCCGAAGCAGCAACTTGAGTTTGTTTCCACTTATGCCGCCTAAAGGAATGAAGACAGAAATCATTTCAGGGTTGTACTGCACCCTTATTTCTCACATGCAAAAATCCACATTGGAAAAAACTCACTTCATGCCCCTATCCTGCTTTGGCAACTTGGTATCCAATGCTTGCTGCGTTTCCTGTTGTGTAGAAAAGGCCATTCAGGCTGCCCGTTGCTCAAACTGGTGACAAGGACTACGGCTGAGCAGGACACTTTGAGCTACTGGAGACCATCTGAACTGTTCTCCAGGAAACAGGGTTCTTTGAGCCCTTCTATCATAGTATTCAGGCAGTCACCAGGAGTTAGGGGGAGAAGAGATACATGTGTATTGCATGAGTGGCTGAGTCCCTCTGTTGTTCACCTGAAACCGTCACGACACTGTTAACTGGCTATGTATACATGCGTGCTCAGCTGTTCAGCCGCGTCCGACTCTTTGTGACCCTATGGACTGCAGCCTACCAGGCTCCTCTGTCCATGCGATTCTCCAGGCAAGAATACTGGAGTGAGGAGTTGCCGTTTCTTCCTCCAGGAGAACTTCCCCACTCAGGGATTGAACCCTGGATCAAACCCTGCATTGGCAGGCTGAAACTTTATCACTGAGCCACCTGGGAAGCCCATTTCTAGTATAAAACTTTAAAAAAAAAATTAAATAATATTCAGGCAGCTATCTGTCATATGTACCTGCCTGCAGACTTTACTTTTCATGGTACAGTCTACTGAATAGAGTCCCCCCAAATTCATACCACCCAGAATCTCACCGTGGGAACTTATTTGAAAATAAGGTCTTTGCAGATGCAATGAGTTAAGGATCTGGAGGTAACATGGTGCTGGGTTTAGGCTGGGCTCTAAATCCAACGACTGATGTCCTTACAAGAAGAGGTGACACCACACAGATGGTAGTTGTGAGAAGATGAAGGCAGAAGTGGGGTTTCTCCACCACAAGCCAAGGATCTTGCCTCAGTGCTCTCAAAGTTCAGCCCTGTATTGTTACTTGCCCTGACTGTCTTACAGTCAGGCATCATTTGTACCATTTACTGTGGTTTGTATTCAAATCTAGAAGTGTTTATAACCTGCCCAATCGCTTAATAGGAAATAATGAGTTTGATCTCATGGAAGGCCCCCTCTGGCCCACGAGTTGGTTTGAAGACTGTGGAAGCCTCTGGTCTCTAAGTGCTACTTACAGGAATGAGGCTTGTTCTGTGGAGGGGGAACCAGAGGCCCTGGGAGAGAGCACAGCAGAGCATCCTTAGGTGTATGAGCCACAGTCTGGCCCAAGGATGGAGATGCTGAGATGGTGGTATCCATCCTTCAGCAGGTCCTGCCCTCCCCAACTGTGGACCGATTTGCAACTGCAAAGGTGTGATCTTCTGGGAATAGGAGCCAGAGCTCTGGCCAGACTTTCAGAAGTGTGTGGGGCCCAAAGAAGACTAACAAACTCTGCTTAAAGAATTTATTATGTAGCTGGGGAGGAAAAAAACACATTTGTAGCCAAAAGTCACAAATTGGCTGCTCACCACTGAACGTGACCGGCAAGTGTGTTTTCTTAGGGGGCCCATGTTTACAGATTTAGTATTTGAATGTTTCCAGACCCAGGTCACTTGGCAGACCCCGGGGTCTGTAAACAGCACTTTAACTCTCAAGCTCCCCACAGGTGTTTGGATTTGGGTGCCTCCCACCTGCCTTTAGAATAGGGAGCCAGGTCTAGGGGGAACTCTAGGGACCCCACTGCAAGAGAACACAGTGGGGCCACCCTCATGTCTTCAGAGGAGGGCTGGTGTCTCTGGGCAGTGGGCTAAGTGGGCAGTGGTCTGAATTCAGAATCATCATCTATACTTCCAGTCAGTCTACACAGATACGGTTGTTTAAAAAGCAGGGACAATTTTAGGCTGCGTAAATAAAAGGAGTGTGTCTTGAAGAAAGGAAATATTTGTCCTGCCTGTGTTTCGGCTTGTCTCTGATCAGCCCACCTCTTTTACTATTTGGTTCAGGTGCTAACACGTGACCTTCAGACGGTCACAGAAAAACAGGAGTTCTGGCAAACGGAAAAAGTCTTAGAGGAAAAAGTCCAGGAGGAACAAACGGCCTGTGTGTATGATAACAAATTAAAGGAATTTAGATGTTTAACTGGGGTTTCCCTGGTGGCTCAGATGGTAAAGAATCTGCCTGCCAATGCAGGAGACCAGGTTTGATCCTTGGGTTGGGAAGATCCCCTGGAGGAGGGCATGGCAACCCACTCCAGTATTCTTGCCTAGAGAATCCCATGGACAGAGGAGCCTGGTGGGCTACAGGACTGTAGCCCTATAGAAAGTTGGACATGACTGAGTGACTAACACACACACACACAAACACACACATAGATGTTTAACTAGAGGAAAGAAACTTCTGGGAGCAGAGCGATGGATGGCTCTAAGATGTCAATGGGCCATAGATTAGGGTGGGCAGCAGGCTGCCAGCACCGGACAGCCACCCAAGGCTGGAGCAAATCACCAGAGAAGCTTCCCATCCAGAGTCGCTAGAGGTATCTGAGCATCAGCTGTGAGTCAGCACTGGGGAGGCTGCTGCACAGGAGGTTCCGTTACACGGGGTGGGACCACTTGCAGTCTGTGCTTCCCTCCCAACCTCAAGAGCCAGCGAAGGAATCTACATTTGCCAACATGGACAGGGCACGAATCTGAGCATATTTTAGCATCTTAATATACGTGAGTCTCCAATGACTCAGAGTAGCCTGCCAAATTAAGTACCACCCCTCTGTCTGTATTCTGTAAGAGCGCTTTAATACTGATGAATTGAAAAGTGAAAAGTATTAGTCGCTCAGTCATGCCCAGCTCTTTGCGTCCCCTTGGACTGGAGCTTGCCAGGCTCTTCTGTCTGTGGAATTCTCCAGGCAAGAATGCTGGAAGGAGTTGCCATGCTCTCCTCCAGGGGATCTTCCTGATCCAGCGATTGAACCTGGCTCTTCCGCATTGCAGGCAGATTCTTTACCATCTGAGTGGCATTTGTGCTGAAGCTGCAATTTCTCCTAGCAAATCTGTGTCACTACTACCCCAGAAAGGTGAGCCTCATCAGATTCAGCTACACAATTGAAAAGGGTGAACAAGTCCTAAAATGATAAATATCAGCGATGCCATGGTGCCAATTACTGCCCACTGAACTGTAAATATCAATGCGTGAACGTGGATACCATGATAACTTTATTTGAAGAAAGGAATAAAGAATGAATGAGCCGCTGTGGGGTTTGGCTTGTAGCATCATGGAGCTCTACCCCAACACCACCGGTCACCATTTCCAGGCTGTGCTCATACGCACTCCTGAGTTGATCAAGTTTAGCTCCCTGGCATTCGATCTCCCAGTGGGTTTGGAATTTCAAGATGCCCCCTTTGAAGCTCATGATAAACTGATCAAGAAAGGGCAATGGCCCCTTTCTCCATTAAATGCTTTTGGGTGTCATAAAATCACCTTGGGGACTTTACATAAAGATTTTTATTTGGTGTCATAAGAACTTTCACATTCCAGCTCAATGACCATAATATTTCAACCAACTCCTATCACTGCAGTCTTGGTACAAATGAAATAAAATACAAGTCCTGAAAAGAATGGGTTTCTAGCTCATGTCCACTTGCTATATTCAGCTGTGGTTCTTAAAATGGGGGGAACAAGTGGAAGGTGATAAATCAGGTGATGGAGAGTGATTGACTGGCCTCCCTTGTGGTCCTAAATTAGAAAAGCAGTCACCCCAGCCCCTCTGTTGTGCCCCCATTGCTCCTCTGGCCCATTTGCTGTTCCCCGCTTGTGCTGACCACCCAAAACACAAACGTTCAGCAACCCCAAGGGGGTCCTGCCTTTCCACTCACCTTGATGGCTGCTTTGTGGTGCAAGAAACTTCAGTCTCAGGTTCTGAGCAGGTCACCCTCCCACCTTCCAGCCCTTGCATCTTCCCAGTAGACCTGGGGTCACCACCCCACCTCTCATACCTGCAAAGGCGCCCCTGCCCGCAGGAGGCCACTCCTGAGCCATAAAGGATGGCAAGAGGGAAGAGAGCGCCCAGGGTGAAACCTCCCTAAGGTGGGCTCTGTGGGCTCCCAGGGTTCAGAAGTCCACACCCTACCCACTTCCTCTGCAGCCTGTGCGTGAATGCGCGCATTTTCTAGGGAAAGAACTGGGATCAAATCCATTCAAGAGGGCCTCCAAGAAGGAGAGATGTTGATGAATTTCTCCTTTCAGAGCTTTTCCCAGCGGGGAGGTGAGGCCCTGCTCCTGCTCGTGCAGATTTGCAGGCCTGGAACTTAACTGAGCCGAGGCGCCAGGAAGGGAACCCCTGGAAGGGACCCTGGGGATGAAGGCCCTTTGACTCCTCTGAGTTCCGGGTGCCACCTGCCTACAGCGCCCACTGCGCCTTGCCCCTAGCATTCTGTCCAAGGCTCCTCCGCCTCTTTTCCCAAGGTTGCCGCGAACACCTGAGACCCTGCCCTTGACCCTCTGCCACTTCCCACCGCGCAAGGGCAGAACCCAAGACCGCTTTCAACTCTTGGCCCTTGCCAGGACTCGGGATGTACGCCTTGGTCTCCGCGCCCTCCTCTGGGCGTTAGCACCGTGAAATCGCCCCCTTACCTGGGCCCACGCACAGCAGCAGCAGCAGCGCCAGTGCGGTCATGACCAGGAAGGCGGGCCGCGCGGAGGAGGTGGCCATGGCTGCAGCGGATGCGCTGGAGAGAGATGAGCGCGCCCTGGACACTGCGCGGGAAGGATAAGGAAGACGCTTGCTCCGGCGCCGGCGGACTGCGCCCTGGAGAACTGCGCTCAAGGGTACTGGACGCGCGGGCGGTCCCCGAGTCCGGGCCGGGGCGGGACCCGACAGGCGGGCGCTGTGCCGACGGGCCGCGGGCCAAGCGTCCGTGCCAAGTCTCCGCGCCCTTCTCTCCGGCCACAGCTTCTCCAAGGCTGCGGGGCTGCGGGCGCCTGGGCCGCCAAAGACCATGGGCGAAGGGCAAGAGAGGTCCGGCTGCCTCGGGAGGGGACGCGGCATCCAGCGAGGGAAGGGCTGGGTGCTCTGAGGGTCCCCGTTCAGGCCTCGGGATCTCGCCGCTCCCGGCCCTCCCGACCACAGTCCCCTCCCCTGCGCACCGCGCGCCCTGTTCCCCCAGCCCTCTCCCTCCCTCCCGCTCAGGCCTGCGGAATGTCCTGGCTTTGCGTCGCAGCTCTAAAGATGCCTTTGGCAGCTCTGTGCTTCGTGCTGTTTAAGTCTCCACGCTCTGGGCTCAGAGCTGCATTCCAGGAAAACGTCTCGCTCCAGAGACTCCAACAGACGAGCCTTTCAGTAATCAGGAGAATGAGCCCCGCAAGTGTTCACACGTCTCCATCGTGTGCCCCATCCACGCACACTAAAGGGGCACCTGGCACCCGCGTGAGGCCCCGGGAGCTGGAGCCGGCCTCCCCCGTCCCTGACCTGTGCACAGAGGAGGACCCCCGTGGGCGGCACGGCTTCTGAGAGCTAACCCCTCTAGGCCCATCTACACTGCAGCCACCTCTCCTTTGACACCTTAGCACCCTGTACCTGTACCAATGGCTCACCAGGTAAAGAATCCACCTGCCAAAGCAGAAGAGACGCGGATTCGATCTCTGGGTTGAGAAGATCCCCTGAAGAAGGAAATGGCAACCGGTTCCAGTATTCTTGTCTGGAGAATCCCATGAACAGAGGAGCCTGGTGGGCTACAGTCCATGGGGTATAAAAGAGTCGAACAGGACTTAAGGACTAAACAACAACATAATACAGAAAAGTGTGCAGATCAAATATACAACTTCACAATAGAGATGTTGCTACCTTCCCAGCTCTGCAGGAGCTGATGTTCCTCCCAGCTTCTCACCCCCACATGTAGCTTAATAGTTTAGTTTGAGGCAATCCTCTTGTTTTGAGGGGGGAAGATTATTTAAAGTCTTTACTGAATTTGTTACAATATTGCTCCTGTTTTATCTTTTGGGTTTTTTGGTATGAATGCATGTGAAATCTTAGCTCCCCAACCAGGGATCGAACCCGCACCCCCTGGATTGAAAGGTGAAGTCTTAACTACTGGACTGCCAGGGCAGTCCCTTAGATAATCCTCTTTTAAAAACTTCATTGGTATCTTATTTTCATTTCCTTAAAGAGGAAAAAAATCCAACAACAACCTCAAACACTTTTGATTACCGGTAGGAAGACACTAATGATTAAAAGGGTTAAGAGGATCAGATTCATTACTGTCAATTGAATCCAGTTTAATTCAGTTCAGTCCTTATCAATATCTGTTTCTCAAGATGCTCAGTGGACATGCCTATAAACAGTTTTCTGGAGTGACATGTCTTTGGCTCCCATGTTCACGTCTGCCTTACATGTTGTCAGTACCGTTTATCAACATGAGTAACAGCACACAGAGCCCTGCATCCTCCTGTCTCTCTGTCTTTTGTCTGTTTCCATCAGTGCCAGGTCTTTGATTGCTTGGGCCCTACTGACTGGGCTTTCTCTCTCTCTTTCTCCTGCACAAACACAGAAGGGTTCCCTTGTAGAGGAGGGCAGGGGAAGGAAGGTGACTTTGATGGCCCTAGGAGCCATAACTGATGCTTCAGTAAGAGGCTCAGGTGTGATGTGTGATGAAATCCCCTGTGTTCATTCACAGGGAGACAGCCCTGTCAGCAGCAGGACCCCCTCCCCCCCACCACCTTCCTGGGATCTGCCAAGCTCAAGTGCCCAGCTGGAGATACTGTACCTGTTCCAACGTCCACTTTCCTTTCTGTTTGTTTACTTGTTCAACTGCTGCTGCTAAGTTGCTTCAGTTGTGTCCGACTCTGTGCAACCCCAGAGATGGCAGCCCACCAGGCTCCCCCATCCCTGGGATTCTCCAGGCAAGAACACTGGAGTGGGTTGCCATTTCCTACTCCAAGGCATGAAAGTGAAAAGTGAAAGTGAAGTCGCTCAGTCGTATGCGACTCTTTGCAACCCCATGGACTGTAGCCTACCAGGCTCCTCCATCCATGGGATTTTCCAGGCAAGAGCACTGGAGTGGGGTGCCATTGCCTTCTCCTATTCAACTGCACTTGTTTATAAAATGAAGTGCTTTGAAAAGTCCTTTTCTTCCTATTTACTGAAATCCACCATCCCCTTCTTCCCTCTACTGAAGCTGGTCTATTCCTCATTCCACTGTTTCTCAGACTGGGTCTAAAAGTCCCAAGGTGCTTGTTAAGGCAGGTTCCTGGGCTACATTCCTTGGAATTCTGATCCACTCTGTCCTGAGTGGAGCTCAGGGGTCTTTGTTTTCCTGGGGGATGCTGATGCAAGCAGTGCTCAGGGTGCTTTCTAGGTCCCCATCCCCACCAAAACCCACCTGCCACCTTCAGCCTCTGCTCCACTGACATGCCTACATGTGCCCTGTCCAGCATGGGGGCCTTAGGGTAGGTGCAGCAGGGAGGCTCAGGGCTCCTAGAGAGAGCATTCTAAGATCAGCTGCTCCAAAAGACAAGAAGAGGAAGCAGCTGACACCATAGGGGCTTGGCCTGGAAACTGACCCGCGTCAATGCCACCATGCTCTTGGTGGGAGCAGTCACAGAGCCCACCACCTGGGGAAATTCTGGGGAGGTCAAAGGTGCCATTTCTCAGTGGGAGGATGTCAAAGAATGTGTGGCCGTCTTTAATCCACTGCCCTCCCCACTTCTCAAGGCCACACTGCCTCCTCCAGGAAGTCTCTCCTGCTTCCCCCTTGGGGCCAGGAGCATACTGCCCTCTGAGTTCCTCCAGGCCTATTTTCCCCCTCAAGGTTTCTTCCTTCTGCTTTATTTCTCTTTGACCTCTTCAAGTTGTTTGTTTTCTTTATTTCCCCATAAAGCTGACACCCAATAAATATGTGGCGAATGAATAAATGTTGCCATCGAGAGGTGAATCTGTAGTTACACAGGTCTTGTATAAATGAGATCATTTCATATGTTTCTGTCTATTTTAAGTTTGCTATTTAAAAAGTACATGTTACATATAACAAAAGCTCATAGCAGCCCAGGAACAGTATAAGGAAAGCCCCCTGAGTAGACACCCTCCTTCAAGGCCAGCGTAGAAACTGCCAACACCCCAGAACTGGCAAGTGCAGGGTTAATCTGCATACTCAGTGGTGGGTCCTCAAAACTCCCTTCCTGTTTATTAAGCGAATTCCCACATTGGAATTTTAATAACTTTTGCCATTTCAAATAACTAACCGAAGCCAAAGTCAGGGAATGCAGGAAATGCAGGAAAGTTTCCTTTCAGCCTCTAAAAATACTGAAAGGACAGAGTCCTTATTATGCACAGTTCAGCTCCTGGGAAGGCTCATTGAACAGGGTTCTGAAGGGGCCAAGGACCCCACAGACAGACGTGATCTTAGAAATGTGCCCCTCAGGAGGACATGTCCTTAGTGATGGGATCCCTCAGGAGGACATGGTCTTTAGTGATGGGACACCTCAGGATGACGTGGACCTTAGTGATAGGACCCCCTCAAGAGGACATGGCCCATTCATGATGGGACCCCTCCAGTGGGCATGGTCCTTAGTGATGGTGTTCCAAAGGCCACATGGTCCTTAGCGATGGGGCCCCTCAGGAGGACGTGGACCTTAATGATGGTGCCTCATAGACAGACGTGGTCTTTAGTGATGGGGCCCCTCAGGAGGATGTGATCTTTAGTGATGGGGCCACTCAGGCCACGGGGTTCTTAGTGAAGATGAACATAGGCGAACGTGGACCTTAGTGATGGGACCCTTTGGGCCACATGGTCCTTAGTGAAGGTGAACTGAGATCCCAGCCTTGGTATAAAGACAGTCAATATCTTGAAGAAATGGGCTTCAGATCCCTAAGGGGACTCTGGTGAAAAAGAGATGACGCTACTAAAACATATTTGCACATTAAATGGAGCCAGTTTCCAGTCTCTTCCTGCATTAAATTTGCAGCATTTTAACCAAAGCTGAGGAGACCCCAGAGACCTGGAGAAGATCACTGAGGTGGAGTGTAGCCCAGCTGCCCACGGTGGAGCAAGCCCCCTGCACTTTGCCTGAACTCCTTTGTCCTGTGGAGAAGGGAGCATGCATGTTCTCAGTATAAAACCAGAGCAGTGGCTCGATGACCTGGATGCAAAGGATGGTGTCGTTGTGGGGGCATCATCATGGGGGCGAGCTGCTCCAGACAGGAGGGGTCCCAGCCTTAGGCACCAAGACCGCAGCCAGAGGCTTGCTCTCTACACCTGGTTCTGGAGATACCTGGCCTCACAGTAGGTGTGCAGGGACTGGGCACAGATGGGGCAGGGGCCACAGGACCCACAGGGCCATCAACCAGTGTGACATTCCTTAAGGAATGACTCAAAAATAGCCTTGTCACCTTCGACAGAGACACCCTGAATCCCAGAGCGACGGGACAAGGTCTTGCTGTGGCCTCGCTCCTGTGGTCAGGGGTCAGCAGTCACTGAGCACTGCTGGGGTCTCTTTGGGCCCAATTAGAGCATCATCACCACATGGTCCACAGAGCTCCCCCAGGCCGCTGGGGCTCTTCCAGTTTCCTTTTGTCCTTGCTATTATCTCATTTCATTGTTTGTTGATGCTGTGAATTGCTGAGCACAGAATTCTAAGGTGCCTTATATGTGTGTGTGTGTGTGTATGTGTGTGTCTCGTCACTCAAGTGTGCCCTACTCCTTGTGACCCTGTGGAAGATAAGGTTTCCCAGGCAAGAATACTGGAGTGGGTTGCCGTCTCCTCTGCCAGGGGATGCTCCTGACCCAGGGATGGCCATGCGTCTCCTGTGTCTCCTGTACTGGCAGGCGGATTCTACACCACCGAGCCGTCCGGGAAGCCCCAGGGCCTTACGGGTAGATTGAAAATGTGATTCAAACCAGCTCCCTCCAGCCCCCACGTGAGCATCCAGGATTCATTCCCTCTGCTAAGGCAGCATACTTTCAAGATGCTCTGCTCAAATACAAATATTCTTGATTAGGTGATAGCAGTATGAGATCCTCCATTCACAGAGATGGAGAAGCAGCCATGGTACCATCACAGGCAAGCCTCTGTCCCCTCCGAGGGTGTAGACACCTGTTAGGCATAAAGACCCGCCCTTGGAAACAGAACCTACAACTAAACGGTGTTTTCCGATTCCCAAGTCCTTCTCAGGACCTGCAGGGCTTGCAGGAGTGACCTTTCCCCCTTTTACAGATCAGGAGCCTGGGTCTCAGAGGCTGTGAGCTGCCGGTCAGTCAGTGGGCTGACTCAGCCCGGGCTCTGACACTCCTCTGGTCTCTGTGCATCCTCAGAGGGCCCAGAGACAAGAGCCCGTGCTGGGTGCCCTGTGTGGGGATGTGTAGGGGCAGATTCAAGTCCTCAGGACACTGTCAATCTAGCGAGGGAAGTAGGACACACACGGAAGTGTCAGGAGCAGCGGACTGTAGGTAGATTTTGCAGCTGTTAAGGTCCTCAAACCATCAAGGTTACTATTGTTAGGAACAAGAATGATAAAGCTTTATGTAAGTGATTGATGGTTTATCAACACCTTCACATGGAGTTCTTTATTTTAAACTCATGGTTTGGGGTGAAGGTCAAGTCTTTCTGCCAAATCTTGTCCCACCATCTTAAGATTCTGCTCAAGAATCTTGTCACCTGAGACATTTACGCAGGAAATTTCCTGTTACCTTTGACCGGTATAAAGCTGTTTATATCATCTTGGCATGCTAGTTTGAACTCATTTAGCTGTTTCCTTTGGGAGGTTTGGTCTTTGCTCTATTTTTCCTCCCGTGTGTATGTGTGTTGCAGGCCAGGAGGGAGGCAGCTTACAGTCATTTTTGTATCTCATTCGTCAGACCTTCCAAGCTGGGGATGTGTGTCTTGAGTCACTGTTTACTGCCCAGCAGGAGCTGGCCCTCGCAGAGTTGCCTGCAGACGCAGGAAGGGGTGGGGCGGCCCCAAGTGCTGGGAGGAGGGGACGGCGCTTGCCACAGGGATGGACCCCAGTTACCCTTATTCACTATTCATGTTTCTCCTTGAAGGGCCCTGCGCCATGTGGGAGCAACAACATTCACAAGCCACGGCCATAAGATGACCTCCTGCAAGACCATGGTGGGTGTGACCATGCTGTGACCTTCCCTCCATCCGGAAGCCCAGGCACCAGCCAGTGGACATAAAGTGTTTATTAGAGCCCCACTCCCTATCATGCAACCTGAGTTATTCTTAAACATTTTCACTGAAGTACAGTTGACTAACAAAGTTGTGTTAATCTCTGGTGAACAGCCAAGTGATTCCGTTATGCACATACCTCTATCCATTCTGTTTCATATTCTTTTCCATTCTGGTTTATTACAAGCTATTGAATATTGTTCCCTGTGCTCTACAGTAGGAGCTTGTTGTTTATTTTACACAGAGCTGTGTATCTGCCATAGCATCATGGTTGGACCTAGAGATGATCACGCAAGTGAACTAAGTCAGAGAAAGACAAATACCTTCTGAATTACTCACATATAACTTTCCCCTGCTTCCCCTTGAAGAAGGAATTCATAGGGCCTGGACTCCATCTTAGGCCTGTTCATGCTGATCATGCTCGGCCACCTTTCCAATGGACTCTGTGTTTAGTGCCTATGAAAACAACAGAAGGATAAGACCCCCTCCAGACAGGGGAACCTTGAAGATCGTGTCCAGGTTACTCATCGCCTAAGAGAAAGCATACACTAATCACCCCTTCCTCCAGACAGGCCATAAATTTTTCTGTATCTATCGGAGTGTAACCTCGGGTTTATTGATTATTGGCCAATTGTTTGACTGTTTGAGCATATGAGCACATAGCACGTGAATGATGAGGGATTGTATTTTCCTTGGTTTATGTAAGTCTCAAGGAATTTGGAGTGGTGGGTTCAGACACGTCCACATGGGGTATAAAAGATTTTCACAAATGCTGGTCGGGGTCCTTGGCTAAGAGGAGACTCTGCCTTGGGCCTGCAGGTGTGATAAACTGCACTCCACTATCTGCATTGTCCTTCTGAGTGAGTTTGTTTCCCGGAACGCGTGGCTACAACACCCTGACTGTCTAAGCTCCAAAACAGAGGCTAATCACATCCATGTTTTCTACTGACTGCACTAGGGCGAAACTGAAGTCAAAGCAATAGCACACTGTTTAATGTGCAGTTCAAAGGGCTCTGAGGAATGTGTGCAGCTGTGTGTCCAGCACACGTCACTCCAGAACAGACTCTAACCCGCTGCCCACTCCTGGGTTCACCAGCTGAGGCCTGAGAGCAGGTCACCTCGGAGGGGAGCAGACGTGTTTGATTTGAGGGAGGTAGTTTTAACTCCCATGTCAGACATGTGGAGTGCGTGCCTGCAGCTGTGGAGGGAGACAGGGGTGTGGGAGACACACAGGCCCCACAGCTCAGCTGGGTCCATGACCTTCCTGGGCCTGTGTGATACTGCACCAGTCCAAGCCCTGGCTGAGTTAGGGCTTAAGACCCAAAGTGGCCCAATGCACAGAAATTTCCAGAGACAGGCTGCTCCTGACTCAACGCGGAACCCTCCCACAGAGCGTTCTCTGTCAGGGTTCACGTTGTTACACTTGGGCCAAAACCACTCTGCACTTCCTCTCTCACCCCCACAAGGCTGAAGGATTCGGATGTTCTGACTCCAGGCAGCCGACAGGGCTGAGGCTGCCAGCCAGGTAATGGAGCCTGTCTCATCAGTGAGAGGCAACAAGGCTTCTCACTGAATGGTGGGGCCTTCATGTAATTTTAACATTAAAGCATTTTGTGCCTCTCCGGGAAGGGGGACATCTTTCTAGCAACTGTTTTCCTACCCCTCACATATCCCCAGACCCCTGCTTCCAAGATTGGACTTATACCCTCAAAACTAACACAACATTGCAAATCAACTTTACTCCAATAAAATTTTTTTAAAAATTGGACTTGGCTATAATGATTGGTTCCATCTCTTTTAAGCTCCCAAGGACATGCAACAGTGGTGATTATACCAAGCATTTTGATTTCTTATATTAATTGGTTTTTATACAGATCAAGTCATATTTTGCACAGCATGAAAGAGGGCCAGAAGTATTCCAATACTCTGCGAGAAAATAAAATTCTAGGGATTAAACGTTTCCTTACATCTCCAAGCAGCTCAAAGAATGTATAGGTAAAACTGTACATAGTTTTGAGGTCATAGTTTGAAGCTCTTTCAGGGTAGGGGATGGGCTTTCCTGGTGGCTAAGTCAGTAAAGAATTCGCCTGCAATGCGGGAGACCCTGGTTTGATCCCTGGGTCAGAAAGATCCCCTGGAGGAGGAAATGGCAACCCACTCCAGTATTCTTGCCTGGAGAATCCCATGGACATAGGAGGCTGTCGGAGTCTCGAAAGAGTCAGACACATGATTTTGCAACTAAATCATCAAGGTGGGGAGGACATGTCTGCCTCTGGTATGGAGGGTGGCTTAAATAACTTTGGTGAAATTTCAGAGAAAAACGCATTGGCCCCAAATTGCTCTGTTTCAAAGAACCTGCTTCAATACCATGAAATCTAATACCTAAACCAACTAGATATTTAGTTGACGCAAGATAAATTATCAAGTATTTTGGTGAAAAGGACTTCAATTAAATACTACTGACAATGGAATTCAAGTGAAACTAATTATCTTTACAAAGTTTAGATGCGCATCTTTTTCTGGGTCAGTTCTTTTTCCTTATCAAAATTCCTAATGATGGCAAACATGCGAAGATACCCATAAAGAAGATTCAGTCATTCATACTCTGCTCTGCATGTCTCATTGCTTCCAACAAGGCAACCCCTCTCACTTCCTCAAGCCCATTAGATGCTCAGACACTCAGGAGATTACTTAAACATCAATGATTAAAGGTATGCAGGCTATGCTTTGCAGATAAGCCATCTTCCTGCCTGTAGAAGCAGGAGGATTTAAAGTTTGTTCATTGATAGAATCAACTCCAGATCAAACAAGAAAGACAAATTCTTCAGAATGTAAAACAGTCACTTCCAGGACTACTTTTTCTGTTGTTCAAATGTTACTCTTTTTTTTTTTTTTTGGCTGAGGGATATGGGATCTTAGTTCTCAGACCAGGACCTGCATCGCTTGCATTGGGAGTGTGGGGTCTTAACCACTGCACCACCAGGGAAGTGCCCCAGGACTACTCTTAAGCTCTCAAATGTACTGTTAAAGGGACCACTCTCATTCAAGGAAGTCATGTGTCTTTTGGTAAATGCCATGGAGCTGACTGTCCCTTGAATCCATTATCAGGATGAAAAAGGCAGAGATGAAGGAGGAGAAAGAGACCGTCTGGTGAAGATTAGTCCCTTAGACAACTATTTTGCCCCTTCCAGTGCCGAAACGTTGACCAGACTCATTTCCTTGGGCTTCTTGTCCACTGACCCTGCCTGTCCTGTGATGAAACAGCTGGAGGACCACAGGCTCAGTCACTCTTGGTTATCCCTCTTTAGGACCACTGGTTGTCCATGGTGCAATCAGAGTTTGAAGGAAATGGCTGGAGAGTAGCCGAGCTGGGAAGTCTGTGCAGAAAGGACCTGGCCGGACTTGTTAGGAGCTGTATTAGGAGGGCTGATCCCGCCAGGCTGGGGAGCTGATTCTGGTATCCGGTGGGGGTGGAGGTCAAGAAACAAAGGTGTCATGGGAGGAGAGCTTGGATGTGTGGGTGGGGCTCCACATACTCCTCTCCTCCAGGACCAGCTCAGGGGAGAAAAACACAAGAGGACTCATGGTGAAGATCAGTGAATAAATAAACTCAGCCAACCTTGAATCCCGTCATCAAGGTAGTGGTTGGGAGCCAAGAGACAAAAACCCACAAAAACAACCAAAGCAGAGACTCAAGAGGAGAAAAGTGGGGACAGGACTATAATGAATAAATAAACATGGGTGGCAGGGTCATCAAAGCTCCAGCTGGGGGTGAACCAAAGCAGTGTGCAAACACGGTGACCTTCACTGCTGCCAACAGAGCCCAAATGTGGTGGGTGAGGGTGGAGAGGGGGCTTCAGCCAGACTCTTGTTATTACCGGGACTTACTGTAGAAACTGTAGTGCACTTCCACCATGAAGATTATACTACAAACACACACACGCCCCCAAAAAGCCCAGAACCACAACAAAAACCTTAACAAGAGACCTCTTTATGGGATGGACTTGAAACCTACAGACTGTGCTAGCAAGTGGACATGGCCTGTGAGAGATGCTCCTCCCATGAGTCTTAAAAAAAAAAGTATTTCTTTAAAAAAAATTATATTATTCTTATTGTCATTTTATTTTTTTTTATTTTTTGGCTGTGCCACACAGCATGTCGGATCTTAGTTCCCTGACCAAGGATTGAGCCCGTGCTCCCTGCATTGGAAGGATGGAGTCTTAACCACTGAGCCACCAGGGAAGTGCCCCTCATAAGTCTTTTAAGGAATTCAAAGCAATTGTCATGTTCAGAGATGTCGTTCTGCACATTTTCAAGTTTGGTTGTGCACATCACAATTTATCCACTATTGTAAAAAGGGATAAATATAGAGAAAATAAGTTTTAAGAATCACTGCGGTTTCCCTGGTGGCTCAGATGGTAAAGAATCCACCTGCAATACAGGAGACCTGGATTTGATCCCTGGGTTGGGAAGATCTTCTGGAGGAGGGCATGGCAACCCACTCCAGTATTCTGGCCTGGAGAATCCCATGGACAGAGGAGCCTGATGGGCTACTGTCCACGGGATCGGAAAGAGTTGGACAAGACTGAGTGAATAAGCACACAGAGGCTTTTGTGTCTTGAATCCCCTGACGAAGACACAGGAGTCTAATCAGGAAGCTGGGAGCAGTTGCAGGTGAGACATGAGGGAGGTAGATGAGGGTAGTGTTGGGAGGGGCAGAAAGATGTACACAGACCTCAGAGTACAGGGTGAAGAATGGACAAGAGTTGGTAATGGGTTGTAGAGGATGAGACGGAGGGTGGGGCAAGGGGGTGGATGTGCTGAAGTTGAAAGACCTGTGACTCACCCAATGGGAGTGCCTAGTGGGTAGCCAGATCACTGCAGGTGTGGAGCTCGAGAGAGAGCAGGCTGGAGACGGTTCAGGGGCTGTCAGTATACTGGGGTCTCTGACTCCACATGACTGGAGAGATTCACCCAGGGAGGTGGCCTGAAGTGGGAAGGTGAGTGCCTAAGAGAGAACCTACAAAGAAACTGACATTTAAGGGCACTGTGGTGCCGTAGAAGACTCTTGAGAGTTCCTTGGATGGCAAGATCAAACCAGTCAAAGTTTTGAAAGGAAATCAACCCTGAATATTCACTGGAAGGGCTGATGCTGAAGCTGAAGGTCCAATGCTTTAGCCAGCTGACGCGAAGGGCTGACTCATTGGAAGAGACTCTGATGCTGGGAAAGATTGAGGTCAGAAGGAAAAGAGGGATGATAGAGGACAAGATGGTTGAATGGCATCACAAAGTCAATGGGCATGAGTTTGAGCAAACTCCGGGAGATAGTGAAGGACAGGGGAGCCTGGCGTGCTAGGCCATGGAGTCAGAAAGAGCTGGACATGAGTTAGCTACTGAACAAGAACAACCAAAGAGAAACCTAGAAAGGAGATGGAGGTGGAGAGGGTTTGGCTATTTCGAAACTTTAGGTACTCCCGGAAAGGACCAGTTATTAAATTCTCATCCCTTTAGTATAAAGTGAAATATCAACTGTTCTTTTTCCTGAGAGGAAAAGGCATGAACACAGCAATCACTAAAATGGAGAAAGACCCATGGAAGGGCTGGAGGGAGAAGTCCCAGTTGCCTGCTACTCATAATGGAACAGCGGCCAACACTCTGCTCATCTGTGGTGTGGGGGCCCTCCCAATGCCTGCCCGCTCACCCCAGGGCTGTGGAGAGAAAGAGGGTACAGGAAAATCCTACCTGTGAGCTCTGATCCTCTCAGTGCTGTATATATTGTGTGTGTGTGTGTCCCCCAGGCCTGCTGTAACAAATTACCACAACTCACTGGCTTAATTTAACACACACTTGCTCTCTTACAGTTCTGGGGGCCAGAAGTCTTCAGTTAGTCTCACTGGTTCAATATCAAAGTGTGGGCAGGAACGTGCTCCCCCCAGAGGCTGCGGGGAGACTCCGGTTCCCAGCCTTTCACAGTGCCCTGAGCTTCGTGCCTTGGATTCCTTGGCTCTGGGCTCAGTGTTCCATCTTCTAATCCATTAACATAGCATCTCACTCTGCGGTCACATCTCTGTGTGATCTTGCCTCTGAGCCCCTCTTGGAAGGACCCTTGAAGTCACACCGGGCCCACCCCGGGAATCCAGGACAGCAGGCCTCCCCTGCCATCTCAAGAGCCCTGAGTTAATCACATAGCACTGTCTCTTTTACCAAATAAGAGAACATTCAGAGTATGCAGAGCTTAGGCTATGGGCATCTTCAGGACCATTATTCAGGAAAACACACCACATGTGCCCTCCGGGGTGCGGGCGGGGGACTGACCACATCTCAGGTCAAATCCAGCCCGATGTCCCCAGGCCTCTCTGTGTCCCATGTTCCTGTCTGAATGTGAGACCAGCGGTGCTCTGAGGGTGGTCCCAGGAACTGCAGTATCAGTGTAGGGGAACTTGTTAGGAATTTACCATTTTGACCCCACCCCAGGCCCCTAAGACAGAAGCTCTGAGGTGTTGGACGAGTCCTGCTGAAGGTTGGGATACAGGCTCTTGGTAGCTCAGGTCTGAGCAGGGTCCGGAAGGAGGAGGGAAGCCAGCTTTTCAGCAAAACCACTCAGAGCTTTAAGCAGGTAACATACTAAGATCATGACATCCAGTTCTATCACTTCATAGCAAATAGATGGGGAAAAGATGGAGACAATGATAGACTTTATTTTGGGGGCTCTAAAATCACTGCGGATGGTGACTGCAGTCATGAAATTAAAAGATGCTTGCTTCATGGAAGGAAAGCTATGACAAATCTAGGCAGTGTATTGAAAAGCAGACACATCACTTTGCCAACAAAGGTTTGTCTAGTCAAAGCTATGGTTTTTCCAGTCGTCGTGTATGAATGTAAGAGTTGGACCATAAAGGAGGCTGAGCGCCAAAGAATTCATGCTTTCAAATTGTGGTATTGGAGAAGACTCTTGAGAGTCCCTTGAACTGTAAGATCAAACCAGTCAATCCTAAAGGAAATCAGTCCTGAATATTCATTTGAAGGACTAATGCTGAAGCTAAAGCTCCAATACTTTGGCCACCTGATGGGAAGAGCCTGGAAAAGACCCTGGTGCTGGGAAAAATTGAGGGCTGGAGGAGAAGGAGGTGGCAGAAGATGAGACGGTTGGATGGCATCATTGATTCAGTGGACATGAGTTTGAGCAAACTCTGGGAGATAGTGAAGGACAGGGAAGCCTGGCGTGCTGCAGTCCATGGGGGTTCCTAACAGTCGGACACAACTGAGCACCTGAACAGCAACTACAGATCAGAACCCGAGAGGGAGGCCCTGGTAGGGCGTTAAGTTCCCAAGTGATTCTGAGGTGCACCCACTCCTAGTGCTGGGACCCTGCCACCAAACTGAGCCTTGTAAGGAGGAATCAAGGCTTCTAAATCAGTGCTTCTCGAACTTGAGGAGGGTCAGAATCACTGGCGGGCTTGCTGGGACTCAGATTCTGGCCCCTCTCCCTCCCAGTGCTGGGCCAGCAGGTCTGGGCAGACCTGGCTATGTGCATTTCTGACAAGTTCCCAGGCGATCTCCACAGTGCTGGTCAGGACCCCACTTGGAGGATCTCTGCACCAGTGGGTGACTGTAACACCGGCAGTGCACTCCAAATACACTCCCAGCCCTAGAAGTAAGACTACCGAGTCTAGAAGCATTGGAAGTAAATTTATGAGATACTTCCCTCTCCCCTTTTTGGGCAATGCCACTCAAACTTAACTATCAAAATTGTGGTATCTGTGACTTAAAGAAGATGAAAGAAATGGGGTGGAAATGGAGTTTAAGGGGGAAGAGAAGGGAGAAGGACATTGAAAACAGGTGGAGGTCTTCCCCAGTGGTCTAGTGGCTAAGACTGCACTTCCAATGCAGGGGGGCCGGGTTTGATCCCTGGTCAGGGAAATAGATTCCACATGCTGCAACTAAGACCCAGAGTCACCAAATAAATAAAGTAAATACATATATATTTTTTAATGGATGGGATGGAGACTTCCCTGGTGGTCCAATGGCTAAGATTCCATATTCCCAGTGCAGGGGGCTTGGGTTTGATTCCTGGTCAGGGAACTAGATCCCACATGCCACAGTGAAAATTGAAGATACTGTGTGCCATAACTAAGACCTGGCACAGTCACATAAATAAATAAAATATTTTAAAAACACACAAACACAGGCGGGATGGAGGAAGAAACCCCCAAATAACTCTAACTGGCTTCTCGAAGTGCCAACGCCTGACTGTGGTGTGTGAGTGTGTGTGTCTGTGTGTGTGAGACAGGCCAGAACACTGAAAACAGTGAATAACCCTCCAATGCTCAGGGACAGTTCTCTGAGCATAACGCATTCAAGACTCTTCCTCCACGTGGTGTGGTTTGAGTGTCTCTTCTCTTTCAATCTCTGAATGCTATTCCACTGTCTGCAAGGACCATGCTCTCTTTATCCATCTCCTACTAAAGAGTATCTTGCTTGTCCACCAGGTTTGGCAATTATGAATAAAGTTGCTATAAACGTGTGTGCACAGGTTTTGAATTAAGTTTTCAAATCAGCAGGGTAGATACCTAGGCATGATTGCAGGATAATGTACTGAGTTTGTTTAGCTTTGTAGAAACTTGTCAGACTGTTGCCTAATGCGGATGTACCATTTTGCCCCCAGCCTACCCGCCACTTCCCAGCCATGATCAAGGATTCCAGCTGTTCCATATCCTCCCCTGACAAGAATTTGGTATTGTCAGTGTTCTGGACCCTGATGCTGGGAAAGATTGAGGGCAGGAGGAGAAGGGGGTGACAGAGGATGAGATTGTTGGATGGCATCACTGACTCAATGCACATGAGTTTGAGTAAACTCCAGGAGATGGTGAAGGACAGGGAAGCCTGGCATGCTACAGTTCATGGGGTCGCAAAGAGTTGGATACAACTTAGCAACTGAACAACAACAACAAAAGAAGTGTGTACCAGTATTTCGTTCTTTTTTTTTTTTTAATCCACATTGGAGCATGGCCAGTTTGGAACATGGAGCAGGTTTTCTCTGGCCCTGGTTAAAAATCTGTGTTTCGTCAAGGCCAGAGGGCTTAGTGGGAAGCAGCAGCCCTCAGTTCCTCAGCTGAACCTGTGGAGTTTGTATATCGACAGAAGCATCGACTCGTGTAACGGGGATCTGGGGAGAGATTGGGGGAAAACAGAACACAACCATGTAAAGTAATTATCCTCCAATTAAAAATTAAAATGAAAAAATTACCCCCTCCTCAAAGTATTGATGACTACATTCCAAAACAAGAAAAAGAAAAGAAAGCGACCACAGTGGAGTGGAACATAGGCAGCTCTGGTCAGGCAGAAGAATGGCTTTAAATACCCCATCAAAATATGTACAGTTAAACAAATAGCTAAAGAGGTAAAAATCTATCACCTTAGGAGGTGGTGGTTGAGAGTGGAGTTCCCAGTGTGTCCCCTCTGCTCACAACTGTGTGCACGCAGGGCCAGGAGAAAGGAGGCTAACCCCACAGGTGTGTGACCGGTCCGCACCGGACATGCTACTGTCTGCACTGGGTCTGACTCGCACGCCTGATGACTTCCCCAGGAGCCCCACACTGGAGGCGTGAGCACTTCTATTTCAGCCCAAATCTTCCTGTTTTTCCAGCATCTCTGCCTCCTTGGCTCCCTGCTCCTGCCTCACATTTAGCACAGATCTGTTTATGCAGCTCTGCTTGTCTCAGAGGGGACTTCACAGCCAGAAAATGCTGGAACATCAGACTCCCGCCTGGAGCCGGCGCCTTCTCCTTCCATCTGCCCTCCCTTCCTTCCTCCTTCCCTCACTCTGATCCTTGATGGAATCTTTGAAAGTCCTGGAATCATACCCCACAGCTGACGCCAAGATTGCTGATCCCAGGGGAGACCTCGCTGGACCCTCTGCTGATCTAGAAAATCTCCCTGTTCTATGGTCTGTTCCCTGTATCTAATTTTAAAAGACAGCAATACTTTTCCGTTCCTAAATGATCAATTCCAGTTTTTCGAGTCCATCGACAATGATTTGGCTGATTCTCAAAATACTATGTTGTATTGTAATCGAGCTGGATGCTGTGGGACCTTCCCAAAACAGAGCCCCCCTCTACGTCCATGCCTGAGTTTTGTCTGTAGAAAAATTTTAGACAAAGAATACATTGAATCAGAGAAGTGAGAAAATGCAGAAAGGAAAACAAGCAAGACAAAATCATAATATAATAGTTTAGCCATTAAACAAAGTCAAGGATGTTTATTTTAGTATGTTATCAAGGACTACAGATAACATCCTGAGCCATGTCCTTTGAGCTGTTCTTCAGATACTGAAACCCCCACCAGGTGGGAGAAGTTGACTCTATTCTGCCTACCAGCATGGAGACCCCAGACCAGCTGGAACCAGAAGTCATGATGCTGATTCCTGTTGACCTCACCACCGACCAGTCAGAAGAACGGTCACGAGCTGATCAGACACAATCCCCGCCCCCACCTCGGCTTTCAAAACCTTTCATTTTAGCACTAGCTCCCTGGATTCCTTGCTTGGCGCCTGCAATAAACACCACACTTTACTTCACCACAGTCTGCGTCAGTAGACTGGCTTTATTGCAGCTCTGAGGTGTGGAATTTATTTGAACTGAAGGTATCAGTGGTCAGCCATGATTCAGAAAAACATGTTACTTCTCTCTCTCCACAGAAAGGATGGGAAGTAATGATGCCCCAGGAGCAAAGTTAGTGCCCAGATTTTAGTCTAAGGATGAAAGTGTTAGTCGCTCAGTCATGTCCGACTCTTTGCAACCCTATGGACTGTGGCCTACCAGGCTCCTCTGTCCATGGAAATCTCCTGGCAACCCCTGGAGTGGGTTCCCATTTCCTTCTCCAGGGGATCTTCCCAACCCAGAGATCAAACCTAGGTCTACTTGCGCTGCAGGCAGATTCCTTACCATCTGAGCCACTAGTCCAAGAATCCCCCTCCATTAAAACCTTGATTCCTTGGCAAAGCGGCTGGTTTGGGCCTGGAGCAGGGGAAACATGAGATGAACCTGGAAGCCTCTCAGACCAGCAGTGACTTGCAGGAGTTTCTCAGTTATCATGTGAGCGTCTCCAGGAACTGACACCAAAGCTGGCCATCCTATCCATCTCACTCCCTGTGTTCTCTGTCGTGAACTCTCATTCTGCAGAATCTGCATACTGGTGTCTCTTTAATTTTGAAATTTTGTCCCAGTTGTCACAACAAAGCCTTCCTCCCCTCATCTTCTTCTTTATGATAAATAAGGCTTTTGTTTGATTGTGGCCACACTATGAGGCTTTGGGGTCTCAGTTCCCTGACCAGGGATCCAACCTGGGCCCCCAGCAGTGAGAGTGCCCCAAGTCCTAACCACTGGACTGCCAGGGAATTCTCCAATAAATAAGGCTTTTAAAAAGCCAGTCACAGTCTGCCGGAGGATCTGGGCTTAGGCTCTAAGCTTGTTTTATGTTGGCGAAGCCTGCAAAGCTTCCCTGTTAAAACCCTCTGTGGATGTCCAGACCAGAGCTGACTTGGGGCAATGTGTCTTTTTGCAGCCTGTCCTTCCTGCCCCAAGAGGTGCCTCCCTCCTTCTTCTCCTGGGAAGGAGCCAGTGAGGAGAGAGGGCAGGGGGTGAGGGGAGCGCAAGGAGCCCGAATGGAAAACATACTTTTTCCAGTGAATGTTGAACCTGTGATAGAAATGCTTTTGGCAGTGCAAACTGAATTGCATTCCTGACATGGGCTGGAGGCACCTTACACGTATCAAATGCACAGAATCCAAAAATGCGTCCCCCAAGATTTTCCAATGTTCTCAGGAGACTACTCCCCCTTAAAATAGAGGGGGGTCGGGGTCCTTTCCTCAGTATGGGTGCTTTGTTGTTGTCGCTCAGTCATATTTGACTCTTTGTGGCCTTGTGGATTGCAGCACGCCAGGCTTTCCTGTCCATCACCATCTCCTGGAGCATGCTCAAACTCATGTTCATTGAGTTGGTGATGCCATTCAACCATCTCATTCTCTGTTGACTCCCTTTCCTCCTGCCTTCAACCTTTCCCAGCATCAGCGTCTTTTCCATGGGTGCTGTATGGGCATCAGACTTTATCTCCAGACCATTAGTTTCCACGTGTATCTGCTCTGGGGTTTTTTCCTGCTCCCTTGGCACATTCGTCTCCATCTAATTCACATCTTATTCCCTGTCTTTGTGCTACAAGCGTTGTCAGGTGCTGTAGACATTCTGGGGCCCTTGCTGGCTCCCTGGGGTTCCAGGCAGTACTTACAGCTTTCATTTTCAGTCCAATGTGATTCAGGATCACAAACAGCTAGCTCATGGCCAGGAAGCTCCTTACCAGTAGCTCCTAATTTACCGAGTCTGTGCAAACAACTCTGTGACTTGGAAGTGAAGTAAAGCCACTGACTTTCTCCCTGCTCTTTCTGGGTCCTCTGGGTCACTGAGCAGCTGAATCAACACTGAGGAGGGCTGTTCCTATCCCCCGAGGCCTGGCAAGGACCCCAAAGGCCGTTTCCCTCCCCTGCAGCATGGAGGCCCAAGACAGCCCTGCAGAAATGGCCCCTGTCGGACTGCTCACCCTCTTCCAGCCAGCACTTCTCACATGGGCCATTTAAAGGGGGAAGATCATGCACAGCTGAGGGTCCCACTCAAAGGATGCTCTCTGGACAGCACTGGGGAAAAAACAGCATTTCATTCCATACAACTTTTGTGCAAATTTGCGTTTGCAAATTGTTCTATCTGTACATTGTTGTTGTTTAGTCACTAAGTCCTTGTTGTTTAGTCACTAAGTTGTGACTGACTCTTTGAGACCCCATGGACTGCAGCTCACTAGGCTCCTCTGTCAATGGAATTCTCCAGGCAAGAATACTGGAGTGGGTTGCCATTCCCTTCTCCAGGGCATCTTGCCAACCCAGGGATGGAACACACATCTTCTGCATTGGCAGGCGGATTCTTTACCGCTGAGCCACTGGGGAAGCCTTCTATATACAACTGGAGTGATTTAGGATGTGCCTGCAGCCCTGGCAGTTGGGGAATGGATCGTCTTGGTTTTAGAATTGTTCTTTGAGGAGTTAAGAGGCTTGCACTCTTACCTCCTCTCTCTGCTTCTGTGTGATGGATCTCCTCAAACCTCTGTTGCCCAGCTAGTCTTTGATCCTCACAGCCATCCCCAGAGTCTGGAGGGGTCCTCTGGGCTTTTCAGTGATGGGGGTGAGGCTCCCCCAGGGTCACAAGAGTGACCACAAGAGGCCAGGCCACGTGCATGGCTGTGTCGGAGATCAAAGAGCCAGGGCAGGCAGCAGAGAGAGCCATGGGGTGTCCTGGGGGCAACTTGACGCCATCCACATCATCCACACCAGACCACCCAGAACAGAGCCAGGCTGCTCCCACCTTATCCAGACCAGAAAGGGAGCTCTGCCCACTCCCCACCCCCTTGCTGAGCCCTGAAGACCCAGGTCAGATCTGTTCCGGAGGAGGAACATTTTGTATCAGGTATGAGAATGCAGTGTTACCTGGGGACTGAACTATTACAACAGGAAGTGACTTTTCTCAGGTTGTCATTGATGGAGGCATGACCCAGTTGGAGGAAGAGAGTTGATATCACATAGTTGTGTATGTGGTGGTGGGGGGGGCGGGTGACTGGAAATTTCAAGGCCCTCACATGTCTGTGTTGACAATGAAAACATCGTGATCATGTACTGAAGGATCAAGTCCATGGGATCTGGTGAACAGACTTACCTGGGCCTCCATGATCTCATGTTCCAGGTGCTCTCGGTCTGGAATGTAGGTCCGTCCCACTCGGTGGGTGGTCACTGCTGGACATGGTCTTGATCGATGGCCCTGTCATCAGCCAGGTGACCCATGAGCACACTAAGCTCCATAGTTGACCAGAACCAAACGTTGTCTCTTTAGCTACATCAGACACTGGCTTATCCAGAGTCCTTCCTAGAATCAGACTCTCAGTTCTCCCCACTGCCCTTTTTTTTAACTTTCAAACAAGTGGCTTTAAATGAAGAATTACAGACACATTTAAAAAAACTGGAGCATAATTGCCTTATGATGCTGCGTTAGTTTCTGCTGGGCCACATCAGCTCTATATATGTATGCATATGTCCCCTCCCTCTTGCTTCTCCCCTCTATCCTAACCTCACCCCATCCCTCTAGGTCATCACAGAGCACCGAGCTGAGCCCCCTGTGCTAAACAGCAGCTTCCCACTGAGTGAGTGAAAATCGTTCAGTCGTGTCAGACTCTTTGCGACCCCATGGACTGTAGCCTGCCAGGCTCCTCTGTCCATGTGAGTTTCCAGGCAAGAATACTGGAGTGGGCTGCCATTCCTTTCTCCAGGGGATCTTCTGGACCTGGGGATCAAACCCAGGTCTCCCTCATTGCAGATGGATTCTTTACCATCTGAGCCACCAGCGGAGCCCAAATCCCAACCCCACCCCATCTCTCTAGGTCATCACAGAGCACCGAGCTGAGCCCCCTGTGCTATACAGCAGCTTTCCACCATGGGCTGTCTATTCTACACACTGCAGTGCATATGCGTCAGGCTACCCTTCCAATCCATCCCACCTTCTCCTTCCCTCACTGTGTCCTCAAGTCCCCTCTCTCTGTCTGTGTCTCCAACGCTGCCCTGTAAATAGACTCATCCATATCATCTTTCTAGATTCCATATATATATACCTTAATATATGATATTTATTTCCCTTATTTGAACATAATACTGCACGACAAAGGCATCCACATGCTCAAACATAAGAGCCGAGCAAACCAGTGTGTGCTTTGTGAGTTAATTCCTGCAGAACAAACCACACACACAGTCACACCCCACCACCCACAATCATACTACTGGAACCAAAATAGTGGAGTTTTCAGTGGAGGGGTGGAACTCTAGATGATTTTTCTTCCTTTTAAAAAAAAAAAAAGTGGACAATTTTTTAAAGTTTTTATTGAGCCTGTTACAGTACTGTGTTTGTTTTGACTTTTTGGCCATGAGGTATGTGGGCTTTTAGCTCCCTGACTAGGAATTGAACCTGTACACTCTACATTGGAAGATGAAGTCTTAACCACAGGACCACTGGGGAAGTCCCATGCCTTCTTTTTATTAACATATATATTGTTTAATTTTTTCTTTAGTGAAAATTTTTTCCAGTAAATGGTATTATTTAATGACATTATTCTCATTAGACGTGGAGGAGGAACTGGCAATCCACTCCATTATTCTTGCCTGGAAAAAATCTATGGACAGAGGAGATTGGTGGGGCTACAGTTCATGGGATTGTAAAGAGTCGGACACAACTGAGCGACTGAGCCTTTTCCTATTAGAGGAATTTTGTTCAGTTTGCCTTGAAAGAGGAGCAGCATTCAAGTCCAACAGACGGATCCCCATGGGGTCAGCAAACCATCCCCTGCAGTGGACATCAAAGGAGATGGACGTTAACCTGAGTTCTGTTAAAGAAGGGTTTAAGGCACCCAGCTAATATTTGGCCCAGGGTACAGAATGCACAATTTTACCACTTCTCTGTGGGTTTGCTTTCTAGGTTTATAGTCATTTCCTGCTGTGAAATTAAGTCTTTACAAGGAAAAATTGCATTAAGATAATACTGAAGATTTCAATCCATCACCTGCAGTTAGCACTGCCTCTTTGTGACATCATAACTGCTCGATGGAGACCCGATTATCATGTCACCAGCAGAGGATGAAGCCCGAAGGTAAGGAGGAAGCTGCAGGAGCAGATGAAGCCCCAGGAAACCAGGATGCCATCTTCATGCAAATGTCAAAGTTAATAAAGGAGAAGCAGGAGAGGGTGACAATTTCACTTTCATGGTATATCTGTCATCCTCACCACATGGGCTCTCACTATTTTCTATGCTGCTGCTGCTGCATTTCCATTGATCCCTGGGATGGGATGATCCCCTGGAGGAGGAAATGGCAACCTATTCCAATATTCTTGCTTGGAAAATCCCATGGATAGAGGAGCCTGCAGGGCTACAGTCCATGCGGCAGCAAAAAGTCAGACATGACTGAGCTACAACAAAGCCAACATGCTCTCCAATCTCTCCATCCTTTATGCAGTGATGGAACACACAGGGACCACATCCTTTTTTCTGGTGCAGGGAATGATGGTGAGGAAGGGAGAGGCAGGGGCAGGGACACAAGCTTGACAAAGCTGTTTATCTTTAAGGCTATTAGTCAATGTTTAAAGATAAAATGTAACTAGCCATATTTAGTTAAGCTACTGTTTCCCCAAGAGAGCTTTACATATTTCCCTGCTGAAAGGAATTTTACTAGTTTTGTTTGTTCTTTTTCCATTGTGAAGCATGCCATTTATTTTCTTCCTGTGTTGTATTTGGGTATTGTTGAAAGCACAAGGTAAAACCTCAACTAATGACAAGGCTCAGGGTTTAGACTGTGGGTTCCAGTTAATGAAATATGCTGGCTCACTGAAGATTAAAATCAAAGACTCTTGTTTTTTAGGGTTGAGAATATTTTTACAAGTGAAGGTTCTGGGTAGATGAGCTCTAGTTAATTGACACTTTATTATATCTGTCCTTTAGATTAGGTCTAAGACATTGTTTTTCATTTAAAAGTTCAGATCTTAACAAGGACAGGAAAGGCATGTGGAATGTGAATATTTCTTTATCGTCCAAGGAGCTGGACCAAATGACACACAAGTTTGCCAGTCACTCAGTTCTGAAAGTGTAGGCTTCCTGCGAATAGCATTTTCCTTCATCAAAACTTTGTGCTGCTTCAGAAGGTAATTTCACTGTTGACCTTCCTGTAAACCTAAATTAGCCTAGCCTATTAGGAGTGGTGAGTGGCCAAAAGGAGATACCCCACGTCCAAGGTGAGTAGCGGTGGCCATGAGGAGATACTCCACATCCAAGGTAAGGAGCAGCAGCTGCACTTAGCTAGAGCAGCTGTGAAGAGATACCCCACTTCCAAGGTAAGAGAAACCCCAGTAAGATGGTATGCACTGGGAGAGGGCATCAAAGGGCAGACAGACTGAAACCACAAGCACAGAAAACTAACCAATCTAATCACATGAATTACAGCCTTGTCTAACTCAATGAAACTAAACCATGCTGTGTGGGGCCACCCAAGATGGACGGCTCATGGTGGAGAGGTCTGACAGAATGTGGTCCACTGGAGAAGGGAATGGCAAACCACTTCAGTATTCTTACCTTGAGAACCCCATGAACAGTATGAAAAGGCAAAAAGATAGACACTGAAAGATGAACTCCCCAGGTCGGTAGGTGCCCAATATGCTACTGGAGATCCGTGGAGAAATAACTCCAGAAAGAATGAAGGGATGGAGCCAAAGTAAAAACAACACCCAGTTGTGGATGCGACTGGTGATAGAAGCAAGGTCCTAATCCTAACCCTAACCATAACCCTCTGGAATGTTAGGTCCATGAATCAAGGCAAATTGGAAGTGGTCAAACAGGAGATGGCAAGAGTGAACATCTACATTTTAGGAATCCCTGAACTAAAATGGACTGGAATGGGTGAATTTAACTCAGATGACCATTATGTCTACTACTGTGGGCAAGAATCCCTTAGAAGAAGTGGAGTAGCCATCATAGTCAGAAAGAGTCCAAAATGCAGTACTTGGATGCAATCTCAAAAACGACAGAATGATCTCTGTTCGTTTCCAAGGCAAGCCATCCAATATCACAGTAATCGGTGGCTCAGAGGTTAAAGCGTCTACCTCCAATGCAGGAGACCTGGGTTTGATCCCTGGGTCGGGAAGATCCCCTGGAGAAGGAAATGGCAATCCACTCCAGTATTCTTGCCTGGAGAATCCCATGGACGGAGAAGCCTAGTAGGTTACAGTCCATGGGGTCACAAAGAGTCGGACACTACTGAGTGATTTCACCTCCTCCAAGTCTATGCCCTAACCAGTCACACTGAAAAAGGTGAAGTTGAATGGTTCTATGAAGACCTACAAGACCTTTTAGAACTAACACCCAAAAAAGATGTCCTTTTCATTATAGGGGACTGGAATGCAAAAATAGAAGGTCAAGAAACACCTGGAGTAACAGGCAAATTTGGCCTTGGAGTACAAAATGAAGCTGGGCAAAGGCTAATAGAGTTTTGCCAAGAGAAAGCAGTGGTCATAGCAAACACTTTCTCCCAACAACACAAGAGAAGACTCTACACATGGACCTCACCAGATGGCCAAAACCAAAATCAGACTGATTATATTTTTTGCAGCCAAAGATGGAGAAGCTCTACACAGTCAGCAAAAACAAGATTGGGAGCTGACTGTGGCTCAGATAATGAATTCCTTATTGCCAAATTCAGATTTAAATTGAAGAAAGTAGGGAAAACCGCTAGACCATTCAGGTATGACCTAAATCAAATCTCTCACAATTAAACAGTAGAAGTGAGAGATAGATTTAAGGGATTAGATCTGATAGACAGAGTGCCTGATGAACTATAGATGGAGGTTCGTGACATTGTACAGGAGACAGGGATCAAGACCATCCCCAAGACAGAGAAATACAAAAAAGCAAAATGGCTGTCTGAGGAAGCCTTACAAATAGCTGTGAAAGGAAGAGAAGCGAAAAGCAAAGGAGAAAAGGGAAGATATACTCGTCTGAATGGAGAATTCTGAAGAATAATAGCAAGGAGAGATAAAGCATTCCTCAGTGATCAGTGCAAAGAAATAGAGGAAAACAATAGAATGGGAAGGACTAGAGATCTCTTCAAGAAAATTAGAGATACCAAGTGAACATTTCATACAAAGATGGGCTCGATAAAGGACAGAAATGGTATGGACCTAACAGAAGCAGAAGATATTAAAAAGAGGTGGCAATAATACACAGAAGAACTATACAAAAAAGATCTTCATGACCCAGATAAT
>SJYT01070068.1:418137-583329 GCA_006410635.1 Cephalophus harveyi | reverse complement strand
TTTCCTCCCAAGCTGAAGCAGCAGTGTCAGGTTCCCGATGAGTTGACACAGGGATCTGTGGCTTTTCCTCGAGGTTCCACAGGGCTGTTGCAGATGCCACTGTGGTGTGATTCGATGCTCAGGGTGACCTTCGAGGCAGTGCAGGGAAATCAGGTTCATCTGGAGTGGACTGAGACATTTGGGGGTCTTTTGAAATGGTGGCATGTCCTCTGGATCTCCTCTCAACTTTCCTGTTGAGAGCACACCCTCTTGCTGTGCGACGGGAACGCCAGAATCCTTTGCTGTCGAAGCAGGGAAAGGATCCCTCAACGGGAGCAGAGGAGGGGGAAAGGGGGCTCCTCTTGATTTGTGGTGGGACCCTCAGTGTTCCTCTTGAGTGGGGATGCTTATGTCGGGGAACTTCTTGAGTTGTAGCAAGGCTGTGAAGGACCCTTTGAGGTTCAGGAGGGAAGGCCGGTTTTCTCTTGGGATGCCGCAGCAGAAAACGGCCTCATCTCGCCTGGAGGGGAGAACCTCCTGGTGTTTCTCGAGTTGCGGCAGGTCGCTCTTGACTTACGACGGGGACCTCAGGGACCCTCTCGTGTGGCCTCAGGAAATGCCAGCCTCCGTGCGAGTTGAGAGGGGCTTCTCGGGATTTCTCTCCAGTCGATGCCGGGTCCTAAGTCCCCTTCTGGTGCTGAAGCTGGAACCCGAGGTTTCCTCTCCAGTGCTGGCATGGAACTTGGGGTTTCTCTGGAGTCTCTCAAGGGGAGTCAGGCCTCGTCTCCTGTAGTTGCATGCACGTTCGCTTTCCTCCCGAGCTGTAGTTGCAGTGTCAGGCTTCCCCTCGACATGACCCCAGGATCTCTGTCTTTCCCTCGAGATGTCACAGGCCTGTGTCACGTGCCACCGTGGTGTGAGGTGATATGAAGGTGACACTCGAGGTAGTGCAGGGAAATCAGGTTCATCTGGAGTGGACTGAGACATCTGGGGAACTTTTATTATGTTGGCACGACTCCTTGAGATCTTGGCTTTCCTGTTGAGAGCGCCGCTTCTTGAGATGTAATGAGAATGGTGGGAATCCTTTCCCGACGAAGCAGGGAAAGAGATCCTCATCTCGAGCTCACGATGGGGAAAGAAGGCTCCTCCTGACGTGTGCTGGGACCATTAGTGTTCCTCCCGTGTGGGGACTGGAATGTTGGGGAACTTCTTGAGTTGCAGCAAGGGTGGGAAAGATGCTTGCGAGGTTCAGGTGGGAAGGCGTGATTTCCCTCGTGATGCCACAGCAGAAAAGGGCATCAACTCGCCTGCATGAGAGAACCTTCTGGTTTTTCTCGAGTTGCGGGAGGTCCCTCTCGAGTTGTGACAGGGACCTCAGGGACCTGCTGGCATGGCCTCAGGAAAGAACAGTCTCCATACGCTGTCTCTTATACACATCTCTCTCGTGTGGCCTCAGGAAATGCCAGCCTCCGTGCGAGTTGAGAGGGGCTTCTCGGGATTTCTCTCCAGTCGATGCCGGGTCCTAAGTCCCCTTCTGGTGCTGAAGCTGGAACCCGAGGTTTCCTCTCCAGTGCTGGCATGGAACTTGGGGTTTCTCTGGAGTCTCTCAAGGGGAGTCAGGCCTCGTCTCCTGTAGTTGCATGCACGTTCGCTTTCCTCCCGAGCTGTAGTTGCAGTGTCAGGCTTCCCCTCGACATGACCCCAGGATCTCTGTCTTTCCCTCGAGATGTCACAGGCCTGTGTCACGTGCCACCGTGGTGTGAGGTGATATGAAGGTGACACTCGAGGTAGTGCAGGGAAATCAGGTTCATCTGGAGTGGACTGAGACATCTGGGGAACTTTTATTATGTTGGCACGACTCCTTGAGATCTTGGCTTTCCTGTTGAGAGCGCCGCTTCTTGAGATGTAATGAGAATGGTGGGAATCCTTTCCCGACGAAGCAGGGAAAGAGATCCTCATCTCGAGCTCACGATGGGGAAAGAAGGCTCCTCCTGACGTGTGCTGGGACCATTAGTGTTCCTCCCGTGTGGGGACTGGAATGTTGGGGAACTTCTTGAGTTGCAGCAAGGGTGGGAAAGATGCTTGCGAGGTTCAGGTGGGAAGGCGTGATTTCCCTCGTGATGCCACAGCAGAAAAGGGCATCAACTCGCCTGCATGAGAGAACCTTCTGGTTTTTCTCGAGTTGCGGGAGGTCCCTCTCGAGTTGTGACAGGGACCTCAGGGACCTGCTGGCATGGCCTCAGGAAAGAACAGTCTCCATACGAGTTGCGAGGGGTCCCTCGGGATTCCTGTCCCATCAGTGTCGGGTCCTAGGTACTCATCTGGAACTGCGCCAGAACCTGAGGTCTCCTCTCCAGTGCTGACATGGATCTTCGTGTTCCTCTGGAGTCTCCACAGGAGAGTCAGAGCTCTTCTCGAGTGGAGACATGCACGTCCGTTTTCCTCCCAAGCTGTAGCTTCAGTGTCAGGCTTCCCCTCGACTTGACCCCGGGATCTCTGTCTCTCCCTCGAGATGCCACAGGCCTGTGGCATGAGCCACCATGGTGTGAGGTGATACGCAGGTGACACTCGAGTTAGTGCAGGGAAATCAGGCTCATCTGGAGTGGACTGAGACATCTGGGGGTCTCTTAGTTTGTTGGCACGACCCCTGGATATCTCAGCTTTCCTGGTGAGAGTGCCACTTCTTGAGATGTGACGGGAACGGTGGGAATCCTTTCCCGACGAAGCAGGAAAAAAGAACCTCATCTCGAGCTCACGATGGGGAAACGAGACTCCTCTTCAGGTGTGCCGGAATCCTTAGTGTTCCTCCAGCCTGGTGACTGGTATGTTGGGGAACTTCTTGAGTTGCAGGACGGGTTGGAAGGAGGCTTGTGAGTTTCAAGTGGGAAGGTGTGATTTCCCTCGTGATGCCACAGCAGAAAAGGGCCACATCTCGCCTGAAGGGGAGAACCTCCTGGTTTTTCTCGAGTTGTGGCAGGTCCCTCTCGAAAGAAGACAGGGACTTCAGGGACCCGCTGGCGTGGCCTCAAGAAAGACCAGTCTCCATACGAGTGGCGAGGGGCCCCTCAGGATTCCTGTCCAGTCAGTGTCAGGTCCTAGGTACTCGTCTGGAACTGCAGCCAGAACCTGAGGTTTCCTCTCCAGTGCTGACATGGATCTTGGGGTTCTTCTGGAGTCTCCACAGGAGAATCAGGAATCTACTCAAGTGGAGACATGCACGTCCGTTCTCCCAAGCTGTAGCAGCAGTGTCTGGCTTCACGACAACTTGACACAGGGATCTGTAGATTTCCCTTGAGGTGCCACAGGGCTGTTGCAGATGTCACCGTGGTGTGATTCGATTCTCAGAGTGACCTTCGAGGCAGTGCAGGGAAATAAGGTTCATCTGGAGTGGACTGAGACATTTTGGGGTCCTTTGGTAATGGTGACATGACCCCTGGAGATCCTCTCGACTTTCCTGTTGAGAGCACACCCTCTTGCTGTGTGACGGGAACACCAAAATCCTATCCTGTCGAAGCAGGGAAAGGATCCCTCATCGGGAGTGGAGGAGGGGGACAGGGGACTCCTCTTGAGTTGTGGTGGGACCCTCAATGTTGCTCTCGAATGGAGATGGTTATGTCAGGGAACTTCTTGAGTTGAAGCAAGGCTGTGAAGGACCCTTTGAGGTTGAGGAGGGAAGGCCGGTTTTCTCTTGGGATGCTGCAGCAGAAAACGGCCTCATCTCGCCTGGAGGGGAGATCCTCCTGGTTTCTCTCGAGTTGCAGCAGGACCCTTTTGAGTTACGACGGGGAACTCAGGGACCCTCTCGCGTGGCCTCAGGAAAGGGAAGTCTCCGTGAGTTGAGAAGGGCTCCTCGGGATTCCTCTCCAGTCGGTGCCGGGTCCTAGGTCCCCGTCTGGAGCTGAAGCTGGAACCTGAGGTTTCCTCTCCAGTGCTGACATGGATCTTGGGGTTTCTCTGGAGTCTCTCAAGGGGAGTCAGGCCTCGTCTCCTGTAGTTGCATGCATGTTCGCTTTCCTCCCGAGCTGTAGCTGCAGTGTCAGGATTCCCCTCAACTTGACCCCGGGATCTCTGTCTTTCCCTCGAGATGCCATAGGCCTGTGGCACGATTCACTGTAGTGTGAGGCGATACGCAGGTGACACTCGAGGTAGTGCAGGGAAATCAGTTTCATCTGGAGTGGACTGAGACATTTGGAGGTCTTTTGGAATAGTGGAATGACCCCTGGAGTTCCTCTCGACTTTCCTGTTGAGAGCACGCCCTCTTGCTGTGCGACGGGAATGCCAGAATCCTTTCCTGTCGAAACAGGCAAAGTATCCCTCATCGCCAGCGGAGGAGGGGGAACGGGGGCTCCTCTTGAGTTGTGGTGGGACCCTCAGTGTTCCTCTCGAGTGGAGATGGTTATGTGGGGGAACTTCTTGAGTTGTAGCAAGGCTGTGAAAGACCCTTTGAGGTTGAGGAGGGAAGGGCGGTTTTCTCTTGTGATGCCGCAGCAGAAAACGGCCTCATCTCGCCTGGAGGGGAGAACCTCCTGGTTTTTCTCGAGGGGTGGCAGGTCCCACTCGAGTTATGACGGGGAATTCAGGGACCCTCTCACGTGGCCTCAGGAAAGGCCAGTCTCCGTGTGAGTTCAGAGGGGCTCCTCGGGATTCCTCTCCAGTCGGTGCCGGGTCCTAAGTCCCCGTCTGGAGCCGAAGCTGGAACCTAATGTTTCCTCTCAGTGCTGGCATGAAACTTGGCGTTTCTCTGGAGTCTCTCAAGGGGAGTCAGGCCTCGTGTCCTGTGGATGCATGCACGTCCATTTTACTCCCAAGCTGTAGCTGCATTGTCAGGCTTCCACTCAACTTGACCTCAGGATCTCTGTCTTTCCCTCGAGATGCCACAGGCCTGTGCACATGCCACCATGGTGTGAGGAGATACACAGGTGACACTCGAGGTAGTGCAGGGAAATCAGGTTCATCTGGAGTGGACTGAGACATCTGAGGGAGTTTTAGTTTGTTGGCACGACCCCTGGAGGTCTTGGCTTTCCTGTTGAGAGTGCCACCTCTTGAGATGTGATGGGAGCAATGGGAATCCTTTCCCAATGAAGCAGGGAAAAAGACCCTCATCTCAAGCTCACAAGGGGGAAAGGAGACTCTTCCTGAGGTGTGCCGGCATCCTTAGTGTTCCTCCCGCGTGGGGACTGGTATGTTGGGGAACTTCTTGAGTTGCAGCAAGGGTGGGAAGGACGCTTGCGAGGTTCAAGTGGGAAGGCGTGATTTCCCTCGTGATGCCCCAGCAGAAAAAGGCCTCATCTCGCCTGCAGGAAAGAACTTCCTGGTTTTTCTCGAGTTGCGGCAGGTTCTTCTCGAATATGATGGGGACCTCAGGGACCCGCTGACGTGGCCTCAGGGAAGACCAGTCTCCATAAGAGTTGTGAGGGACCCCTCGGGATTCCTGTCCAGCCAGTTTCAGGCCCTAGGTACTCGTCTGGAACAGCAGCCAGAACCTGAGGTTTCCTCTCCAGTGCTGACATGGATTTTGGGGTTCTTCTGAACTCTCCACAGGAGCGTCAGGGCTCTTCTCAAGTGGAGACATGCACGTCCGTTTTCCTCCCAAGCTGTAGCTGCAGTGTCAGGCTTCCCCTCGTCTTGACCCCAGGATCTCTATCTTTCCCTCTAGATGACACAGGCCTGTGGCACGAGCCACCATGGTGTGAGGCGATACGCAGGTGACACTCAAAGTAGTGCAGGTAAATCAGGTTCATCTGGAGTGGACTGAGACATCTGAGGGACTTTTAGTTTGTTGGCATAACCACTGGAGATATCAGCTTTTCTGTTGAGAGCGCCACCTCTTGAAATGTGACGGGAACGGTGGCAATCGTTTCCGGACAATGCAGGGAAAAAGACCCACATCTCGAGCTCACAATGCGGAAACGAGTCTCCTCCTGATATGTGCCGGGACCCTTACGTTCCTCCCGCGTGGGGACTGGTATGTTGGGGAACTTCTTGAGTTGCAGCAAGGGTGGGAAGGACGCTTGCGAGGTTCAAGTGGGAAGGCGTGATTTCCCTCGTGATGCCCCAGCAGAAAAAGGCCTCATCTCGCCTGCAGGAAAGAACTTCCTGGTTTTTCTCGAGTTGCGGCAGGTTCTTCTCGAATATGATGGGGACCTCAGGGACCCGCTGACGTGGCCTCAGGGAAGACCAGTCTCCATAAGAGTTGTGAGGGACCCCTCGGGATTCCTGTCCAGCCAGTTTCAGGCCCTAGGTACTCGTCTGGAACAGCAGCCAGAACCTGAGGTTTCCTCTCCAGTGCTGACATGGATTTTGGGGTTCTTCTGAACTCTCCACAGGAGCGTCAGGGCTCTTCTCAAGTGGAGACATGCACGTCCGTTTTCCTCCCAAGCTGTAGCTGCAGTGTCAGGCTTCCCCTCGTCTTGACCCCAGGATCTCTATCTTTCCCTCTAGATGACACAGGCCTGTGGCACGAGCCACCATGGTGTGAGGCGATACGCAGGTGACACTCAAAGTAGTGCAGGTAAATCAGGTTCATCTGGAGTGGACTGAGACATCTGAGGGACTTTTAGTTTGTTGGCATAACCACTGGAGATATCAGCTTTTCTGTTGAGAGCGCCACCTCTTGAAATGTGACGGGAACGGTGGCAATCGTTTCCGGACAATGCAGGGAAAAAGACCCACATCTCGAGCTCACAATGCGGAAACGAGTCTCCTCCTGATATGTGCCGGGACCCTTACGTTCCTCCCGCGTGGGGACTGGTATGTTGGGGAACTTCTTGAGTTGCAGCAAGGTTGGGAAGGATGCTTGCGAGGTTCAAGTGGGAAGGTGTGATTTCCCTCGTGATGCCACAGCAGAAAAGGGCCTCTTCTCGCCTGCAGGGGAGAACCTCCAAGTTTTCCTCGAGTTGCGGCAGGTCCCTCTCGAAAGAAGACAGGGACCTCAGGGACCCGCTGGCGTGGCCTCAGGAAAGACAAGTATACATACGAGTTGCAATGGGCCCCTCGGGATTCCTGTCCCGTCAGTGTCAGGTCCTAGGTACTCGTCTGAAACTGCAGCCAGAACCTGAGGTTTCCTCTCCAGTGCTGACATGAATTTGGGGTTCTTCTGGAGTCTCCACAGGACAGTCAGGACTCTTCTCAAGTGGAGACATGCACATCAGTTCTCCTCCCAAGCTGTAGCAACAGTGTCTGACATCACATCGAGTTGACACAGGGATCTGTAGCTTTCCCTCGAGGTGCCACAGGGCTGTTGCAGATGCCACCGTGGTGAGATTCGATGCTCAGAGTGACCTTCAGGTTAGTGCAGGGAAATCAGGTTCATCTGTAGAGGACTGAGACATTTGGGTGTCTTTTGGAATGGTGGCATGACCCCTGGAGATCCTCTCTACTTTCCTGTTGAGAGCACACCCTCTTGCTGTGCGACGGGAACGCCAGAATCCTTTCTTGTCAAAGCAGGAAATGGTTCCCTTATCAGGAGCGGAGGAGAGGGAAAGGGGGCTCCTCTTGAGTGTGGTGGGAACCTCAGTGTTCATCTCGTGTGGAGATGGATATGTCGGGGAACTNCTTGCTGTGCGACGGGAACGCCAGAATCCTTTCTTGTCAAAGCAGGAAAAGGTTCCCTTATCAGGAGCGGAGGAGAGGGAAAGGGGGCTCCTCTTGAGTGTGGTGGGAACCTCAGTGTTCATCTCGTGTGGAGATGGATATGTCGGGGAACTTCTTGAGTTGTAGCAAGTCTGTGAAGGACCCTTTGAGGTTCAGGAGGGCAGGCTGGTTTTCTCTTGGGATGCCGCAGCAGAAAACGGCCACATCTCGCCTGGAGGGGAGAACCTCCTGGTTTCTCTCGAGTTGCGGCAGGTCCCTCTCGATTTAAGACGGCGACCTCAGGGATCCGCTGGCATGGCCTCACGAAAGACCAGTCTCCATACGAGTTGCGAGGGGCCCCTCGGGATTCCTGTCCAGTCAGTGTCGGGTCCTAGGTACTCGTCTGGAACTGCAGCCAGAACCTGAGGTTTCCTCTCCAGTGCTGACCTGGATCTTCGGGTTCCTCTGCAGTCTCCACAGGAGACTCAGGACTCTTCTCAAGTGGAGACATGCACATCCGTTTTCCTCCCAGGCTGTAACAGCAGGGTCAGGCTTCCTGACGAGTTGGCACAGGGTTCTGTGGCTTTCCCTCGAGGTGCCACAGGGCTGTCACATATGCTGTCGTGGTGCGATTCGATGCTCAGTGTGACCTTTGAGGCAGTGCAGAGAAATCAGGTTCATCTGGAGAGGACTGAGATATTTGGGGGTCTTTTGGAATGGTGGCATCACCCCTGGAGTTCTTCTCGACCTTCCTATTGAGAGCACACCCTCTTGCTGTGCTTCAGGAACGCCTGATTCCTTTCCTGTCGAAACAGGGAAAGGATCCCTCATCGGGAGTGGAGGAGGGGGAAAGGGATCTCCTCTTGAGTAGTGGTGGGAACCTCAGTGTTCCTCTCGAGTGCAGATGGTTATGTCGGGGAACATCTTGAGTTGTAGCAAGGCTGTGAAGGACCCTTTGAGGTTCAGGAGGGAAGGCCGGTTTTCTCTTAGGATGCCGTAGCAGAAAACGGCCTCATCTCGCCTGGTGGGGAACACCTCCTGGTTTTACTCGAGTTGCGGGCAGGTCCCTCTCGAGTTACGACAGGGACCTCAGGGACCCTCTCGCGTAGACTCAGGAAAGGCAAGACTCCGTGAGTTGAGAAGGGCTCCTCGGGATTCCTCTCTAGTCAGTGACGGACCCTAAGTCCCCGTCTGGAGCTGAAGCTGGAAACTGAGGTTTCCTATCAGTGCTGGCATGAAACTTGGGGTTTGTCTGGAGTCTCTCAAGGGGAGTCAGGCCTCGTCTCCTGTGATTGAATGCACGTCAGCTTTCCTCCCGAGCTGAAGCTGCAGTGTCAAAGTTCCCCTCGACTTGAGCCCGGGATCTCTGTCTATCCCTCGAGATGCCACTGGCCTGTGGTACGAGCCACCATGGTGTGAGGTGATACACAGGTGACACTTGAGGTAGTGCAGGGAAATCAGTTTCATGTGGAGTGGACAGAGACATCTGGGGCACTTGTAGTATGTTGGCACGACCCCTGGAGATTTCGGCTTTCCTGTTGAGAGCTCCACCTCTTGAGATGAGACGGGAATGGCGGGAATCCTTTCCCGAGGAATCAGGGAAAAAGACCCTCTACTCGAACTCACGAGGGGGAAATGAGGACCATCCTGAGGTGTGCCGGAACCCATCATGTTCCTCCCGCCTGGGGACTGGTATGTCTGTGAAGTTCTTGAGTTGCAGCAAGTGTGGGAAGGACGCTTTTGCGGTGCAAGTGGGATGGCGTTATTTCCTTCGTGATTCCACAGCAGAAAAGGGCTTCATTTCACCTGCAGGGGAGAACTTCCTGGTTTTTCTCGAGTTGCAGCAGGTCCCTCTTGATTTACGACTGGGACCTCAGGGACCCGCTGGTGTGACATCAGGAAAGACCAGTCTCCATACGAGTTGCGAGGGGCCCCTTGGGATTCCTGTCCAGTCAGTGATGGGTCCTAGGTACTCGTCTGGAACTGCAGCCAGAACCTGAGGTTTCCTCTCCAGTGCTGACATGGATCTTGGTGTTCCCCTGGAGCCTCCACAGGAGAGTCAGGGCTCTTCTCAACTGGAGACATGCACGTCCGTTTTCCTCCCAAGCTGTAGCTGCAGTGTCAGGCTTCCCCTCCACTTGACCCCGGGATCTCTGTCTTTCCCTCGAGATGCCACAGACCTGTGGCACGAGCCACCGTGGTGTGAGGTGATATGCAGGTGACACTCGAGGTAGTGCAGGGAAAACAGGTTCATCTGGAGTGGATTGAGACATCTGCAGGACTTTTAGTTTGTTGGCATGACCCTTTTCTCCGGAGTCTCTCAAGGGGAGTCAGGCCTCGTCTCCTGTGGTTGCATGCACGTCCGCTTTCCTCCCGAGCTGTAGCTGCAGTGTCAGGCTTCCCCTCCACTTGACCCCGGGATCTCTGTCTTTCCCTCGAGATGCCACAGACCTGTGGCACGAGCCACCGTGGTGTGAGGTGATATGCAGGTGACACTCGAGGTAGTGCAGGGAAAACAGGTTCATCTGGAGTGGATTGAGACATCTGCAGGACTTTTAGTTTGTTGGCATGACCCCTGGATATCTCGGCTTTCCTGGTGAGAGTGCCACCTCTTGAGATGTGACGGGAAGGGTTGGAATCCTTTCCCAATGAAGCAGGGAAAGAAACCCTCATCTCGAGCTCACGATGGGGAAACGAGACTCCACCAGAGGTGTGTCGGGATCCTTAGTGTTCCTCCCGCGTGGGGACTGGTATGTCGGGGAACTTCTTGAGTTGCAGCAAGGGTGGGAAGGACGCTTGCGAGGTTCAAGTGGGAACGCATGATTTCCCTCGTGATGCCACAGCAGAATAGGGCCTCATCTCACCTGCAGGGGAGAACCTCCTGGTTTTTCTCCAGTTGCGGCAGGTCCCTCTCGAGTTACGACAGGGACCTCAGGGACCCTCTTGCGTGGCCTCAGGAAAGGCCAGTCTCCGTGCGAGTTGAGTGGGGCTCCTCGGGATTCCTCTCCAGGACATGCCGGTTCCTAAGTCCCTGTTTGGAGCCAAAGCTGGAACCTGAGGTTTCCTCTCCAGTGCTGGCATGGAACTTGGGGTTTCTCTGGAGTCTCTCAAGGGGAATCAAGCCTCGTCTCCTGTGGTTGCATGCACGTCCACTTTCCTCCCGAGCTGTAGCTGCAGTGTCAGGATTCCCCTCAACCTGACCCCGGGATCTCTGTCTTTCCCTCGAGATTCCACATGCCTGTGGCACGAGCCACCGTGGTGTGAGGCTATACGCAGGTGACACTCAAGGTAGTGCAGGGAAATCAGGTTCATCTGGAGTGGACTGAGACATCTTGGGGACTTTTAGTATGTTGGCACAACCCTTGGAGATCTTGGCTTTCCTGTTGAGAGCGCCACCTCTTGTGATGTGACGGGAACGGCGGGATCCTTTCCCAACGAAGCAGGGAAAGAGACCCTCATTTTGAGCTCATGATGGGGAAACGAGGCTCCTCCTGAGGTGTGCCAGGACCATTCTTGTTCCTCCCGAGTGGGGACTGGTATGTTGGGGAATTTCTTGAGTTGCAGCTAGGGTGGGAAGGATGCTTGCGAGGTTGAAGTGGGAAGGTGTGATTTCACTCCTGATTCCACAGCAGAAAGGGCCTCATCTGGCCTGCAAGGGAAAACGTCCTGGTTTTTCTCGAGTTGCGGCAGGTCCCACTCGAGTTACGACGGGTACTTCAGGGACCCGCTGGCGTGGCCTCAGGAAAGACCAGTCTCCATACGAGTGTGCGAGGGGCCCCTCGGTATTCCTGTCCAGTCAGTGTTGGTTCACAGGTATTCGTCTGAAACTGCAGCCAGAACCTGAGGTTTCCTCTCCAGTGCTTACATGGATCTTGGGGTTCCTCTGGAGTTCCACAGGAGAGTCAGGACTCTTCTCAAGTGGAGACATGCATGTCCGATCTCCTCCCAAGCTGTAGCAGCTGTTTCAGGCTTCCCGATGAGTTGACACTGGGATCTGTGGCTTTCCCTCAAGGTGCCACAGGGCTGTCGCAGATGCCACTGTGGTGTGATTCGATGCTCAGGGTGACCTTCGAGGCAGTGCAGGGAAATAGTTTCATCTGGAGTGGACTGAGACTTTGGGAGCCTTGTGGAATGGTGGCACAACCCTTGGAGTTCCTCTCGACTTTCCTGTTGAGAGCACGCCCACTTGCTGTGCGACCGGAATGCCAGAATCCTTTCCTGTCGTAGCAGGGAAAGGATCCCTCATCGGGAGCGGAGGAGGTCAAAAGGGGGCTCCTCTTGTGTTGTGGTGGGACACTCAGTGTTCCTCTAGAGTGGAGATGGTTATGTCGGGGAACTTCTTGAGTTGTAGCAAGGCTGTGAAAGACCCTTTGAGGTTCAGGAGGGAAGGCTGGTTTTCTCTGGTATGCTGCAGCAGAAAAAAGCCTCATCTTGCTTGGAGGGGAGAACCTCCTGGTTTTTCTCGACTTGCGGCAGGTCCCTCTCGCATTACGATGGTTACCTCAGGGACCCTCTCGCGTGGACTCAGGAAAGGCCATTCTCCGTGTGAGTTGAGAAGAGCTCCTCAGGATTCGTCTCCAGTCGGTTCTGGGTCCTAAGTACCTGTCTAGAGCCGAACCTGAAACCTGAGGTTTCCTCTCTAGTGCTAGCATGGAACTTGGGGTTTCTCTGAAGTCTCTCAAGGGGAGTCAGGCCTCGTCTCCTGTGGTTGCATGCACGTCCGCTTTCCTCCCGAGCTGTAGCTGCAGTGTCAGGCTTCCCCTCGACTTGACCCCGGGATCTCTGTCTTTCTCTCGAGATGCCACAGGCCTTTGGCACGAGCCACCATGGTGTGAGGTGATATGCAAGTAACACTCGAGGTAGTGCAGGGAAATCAGGTTCATCTGGAGTGGACTGAGACATCTTGGGGACTTTTAGCATGTTGGCATGACCTCTGAAGATCTCCGTTTTCCTGTTGAGAGCGCCACCTCTTGAGATGTAGCGGGAATGGTGGGAATCCTTTCCCGACGAAGCTGGGAAAAATATCCTAATCTCGAGCTATCAGATTGACTATATTCTATGCAGCCAAAGATGGAGAAGCTCTATACAGTTAACAAAAACAAGACCAGGGGCTGACTGTGGCTCAGATCATGAACTACTTATTGTCAAATTCAGACTCAAATTGAAGAAAGTAGGGAAAACCACTAGACCATTCAGTTATGACCTAAAACAAATCCCTTATGATTATACAGTGGAAGTGAGGCATAGATTTAAGTGCCTAGATCTGATAGATAAAGTGCCTGAAGAACTATGGAATGAGGTTCGTGACATTGTACGGGAGACAGGGATCAAGACCATCCCCATGGAAAAGAAATGCAAAAAAGCAAAATGGCTGTCTGGGGAGGCCTTACAAATAGCTGTGAAAAGAAGAGAGGCGAAAAGCAAAGGAGAAAAGGAAAGATATAAGCACCTGAATGCAGAGTTCCAAAGAATAGCAAGAAGAGATAAGAAAGCCTTCTTCAGTGATCAATGCAAAGAAATAGAGGAAAACAACAGAATGGGAAAGACTAGAGATCTCTTCAAGANGTGACATTGTACGGGAGACAGGGATCAAGACCATCCCCATGGAAAAGAAATGCAAAAAAGCAAAATGGCTGTCTGGGGAGGCCTTACAAATAGCTGTGAAAAGAAGAGAGGCGAAAAGCAAAGGAGAAAAGGAAAGATATAAGCACCTGAATGCAGAGTTCCAAAGAATAGCAAGAAGAGATAAGAAAGCCTTCTTCAGTGATCAATGCAAAGAAATAGAGGAAAACAACAGAATGGGAAAGACTAGAGATCTCTTCAAGAAAATTAGAGATACCAAGGGAACATTTCATGCAAGGATGGGCTCGATAAAGGACAGAAATGGTATGGACCTAACAGAAGCAGAAGATATTAAGAAGAGGTGGCAAGAATACACAGAAGAACTGTACAAAAAAGATCTTCATGACCCAGATAATCATGATGATGTGATCACTCATCTAGAGCCAGACATCTTGGAATGTGAAGTCAAGTGGGCCTTAGAAAGCATCACAACGAACAAAGCTAGTGGAGGTGATGGAACTCCAGTTGAGCTGTTTCAAATCCTGAAAGACATCCTTAGACAACCATTTTGCCTTTTTGCATTTCTTTTTCTTGGGGATGGTCTTGATCACTGCCTCCTGTACAATGTCACAAACCTCCATCCATAATTCTTCAGGCACTCTATCAGATCAAATCCCTTGAAACTATTTGTCACTTCCACTATCATTGTAAGTAGTTTGACTTAGGTCATCGTAAGTGGTTTGACTTAGGTCATACCTGAATTGTCACCCTGCTTATATGCAGAGTACATCATGAGAAACACTGGGGTGGAGGAAACACAAGCTGGAATCAGTATTCCTGGGAGAAATATCAATAACCTCAGATATGCAGATGACACCACTCTTATGGCAGAAAATGAAGAAGAACTAAAGAGCCTCTTGGTGAAAGTGAAAGAAGAGAGTGAAAAAGTTGGCTTAAAGCTCAACATTCAGAAAACTAAGATCATGGCATCCGGTCCCATCACTTCATGGGAAATAGATGGGGAAACAGTGGAAATAGTGGTTGACTTTATTTTTCTGGGCTCCAAAATCACTGCAGATGGTGATTGCAGCCATGAAATTAAAAGACGCTTACTCCTTGGAAGGAAAGTTATGACCAACCTAGACAGCATATTAAAAAGCAGAGACATTACTTTGCCAACAAAGGTCCATCTAGTCGAGGCTATGGTTTTTCCAGTAAACATGTATGGATGTGAGAGTTGGACTATAAAGAAAGCTGAGCGCCAAATAATTGATGCTTTTGAACTGTGGTGCTGGAGAAGATTCTTGAGAGTCCCTTTGACTGCAAGGAGATCTAAGCAGTGTATCCTAAAGTAAATCAGTCCTGAATATTCATTGGAAGGACTGATGCTGAAGCTGAAACTCCAAACTTTGGCCACCTGATGAGAATAACTGGCTCATTTGAAAAGACCTTGATGCTGGGAAAGATTGAGGGCAGGAAGAAAAGTGGATGACAGAGGATGAGATGGCTGGATGGCATCACTGACTTGATGGACATGGGTTTGGGTGGACTCTGGGAGTTGGTGATGGACAGGGAGGCCTGGCGTGCTGTGGTTCATGAGGTTACAAAGGGTTACAAAGAGTCGGACACGACCGAGTGACTGAACTGAACTGACTGAATACCTGAATGGTCTAGTGGTTTTCCCTACTTTCTTTAAGTCTGAATTTTGCAATGAGGAGTTCATGATCTGAGCCACAGTTAGCTTCTAGTCTTGTTTTTGCTGACTATATAGAGCTTCACCATCTTTGACTGCAAGGAATAAACAAAGAATATAATCAATCTGATTTCAGTATTGACCATCTGGTGATTTCCATCTGTAGAGTCTTCTCTTGTGTTATTGGAAGGTATTTGCTACTCAGGGATTGAACTCAGGTCTTCCTCATTGCAGGCAGATTCTTTAGCAGTTGAGCCACAAGGGAAACCCTTTATATACTTAATGCAATATATTTTATGATTTATGTTTTTATTAACATCTTTCTATGCACATCTAATATAGCTTTGTAGGTAGAGTGGTGGCCCAAAGACATTTGAATTTCAATCCTCAGGACCTGTGAAGGTGTTAACTTTATTTGGCAAAAGAGATTTTGTACATGTGAATAAGAACCTAGAGATGAGTTATCCAAGGTGGGCTCAATGTAACCACAAAGATCCATAGGAGTGAAAAAGTGGCAGAGTCAGTGTCAGAGTGATCTATTGTGGAAATGGGTTGGTTTAAGATGAGGGAATGGGACCATGAGACAAAGAATGTAGGCAGCCTCCAGAAGTTATAGAAGACAAGGGGGTGAATTCACTCCTAGAGCCTCCAAATCATAGCCCTTCAGAAGCCTTGATTTCAGCCAAGTAAAACCCATTTTGGACTTCCGACCTCCAGAATCACAAGAAAATACATTTTGTTGTTTTAAGCCACTAAGTATGTGGCAGTTTATTACAGCAGCATTAAGATACAGATATATATATATATATCCCTTAAAATCCCATACATTCTCATCCTCACTTTTTGAAGACAGTTCTAGAACAAGTTGTTTGTTTGTTTTTTGGCGGGTTTTTTCTCAGTCATTCAAGAAGGTAGGACATGTAAGGCAAAAAAATCGCTGGATTTATAGCCAAATGAAAGAAATAACTCAGAATGTTTTCTGTTTATAAAAGCCCTAATCAGAGGCCCTAATTTCAAATAATCAGAGAATAGCTTTACTTTCTAAAAGAAACAAGGATAAAGAGCAAACTCCCTAACAAATGTTTCTCTGGTTTAGTGTTATAAGATTGTCTAATTCAGTATTGCCAACATAGGTTACCATGCTTCACAAAGTTGGAACACAATAGGCAATAGTGGAATAATTGCTCCTAACATAAGCCCTTGTTGCTTGTACCATCTGCTCTAGAAACCTCACCACAGGGGGATGGACATTTGGGGCCACTGATTCTGAAATAATGGCCCATTGGGAAAATGTTTCTCCATTCTCACTTGCTACACCAACAGGGAAGAAAGCAGTTTCATAAGAACTCTTTTGAGGCTCAGAAAGGTTATTTCTAATCTCCCCTTGGCTTCTTCATTATCCATATGTTTAGTTATACACTAGAAAAGGGAAGAATTACTTAAAATTATAATTTTTAAGGAAACCTTCTTATATACAATCCTGGAAACATAAAGTTAAGGAATTGATCTTTTTTGCGAAGCAGAGAGACACAGATATACAGAACAAATATGTGGATACCAAAGGAGAAAAGGGGGAATGAGAGGAATTGTGAGATTGGGATGGACAAATATATGCTGTTGATACTATATATGAAATAGATAACTAATGAGCACTTACTTTATAGTACAGGGAATTTACTCAGTGCTCTGTGCTATCCTGAATGGGAAGGAAATCCAAAAGGGAGGGGAATATATGTATACACGTAGCTGATTCACTTTGCTGTATAGCAGAAGATAACATAACATTGTAAAGCAACTTATACTACAATAAAAATTTTTTTTTAAAAGACTGCACAAAGTTAGTACTTCCAATAGTTGCTTCCTTTCTATGAAAACCAGTAATTTACATCGATCTTACTTTGTAAGGTCACAGAGGAATCTTTGCCTTCATAGCTCTACAAGGCTCCACTTATCCAGCAATGCCTTTCTGTCCCCAGGGTTCTCTTGCCTTCTTATTCTAACCCCTGGCATCTGCAAATTGTATGCCCAATACTCAGCCTTCCCACAAACTGTGCCAGACAGTCAAGCAGAATGTTTTCTCTCCTTCACAGCAAGTCACACCAACAGATCTACAGATGGGAGAAAATGGCATCATTTCCTGCCTTATATTTCTGCCGAAATCAGCCCCTAAAATGTTTGTTCACTCCACTTTATACTATACCAAGTAGGAAGAGGAAGTTTATATGTTTCTGCTGGTTGAAGCGACATGGACATAGAAATGTTGTCACTACCATTTCCATTCATGACCCAAATTTTCTATCAAAATTTATACCCAACATAGAATGTGCTCATTTGTTTGTTGTATTTCTGCTTAATGTTGATCACAAAATTGGCATGTTAAAATTATGTGAGGGCTGAAAGTATGGGGAGGAAATTGCTATTATAGGATGAAATAAAAAAAAAAAAAAACCTTTATTTTGTAGCAGTAGAATGTTTGGTAATGCTGTCATCTCAGTATGTGGGAAACAGAAAATTTAACTAATGAACTGTTGCGTTGTTTTTAAAGGAAAAATAGGAAGAAAATATTTTAAAATTTTAAGAAACATTTTTATTAGGAAGCTGAGAAGCCAAAATTGAGTCAATAGGAAGAAAATATTTTAAAATTTTAAGAAACATTTTTATTAGGAAGCTGAGAAGCCAAAATTGAGTCAATGGGTCAAGATCTGCATTCATATTGACCAGAAGCATATCTAAATAATTTGAGGTTAAGACAAATCATTCAGTGTTTTTAATATATATGTGATATATTGAGAAATATGATTTGAAAAATAAGAGCAGTGAAGCTTGCTTCAGCTGTTGACATCAGAATGGATTAAGTTTTATTACATAATCCTCAATAACTGTAGTACTAAAAATTGTCAAGGGCAAACAATTTAGCCCTAATAAGCAATAAGAAATCAAAGCCCCAGAAAAGAAAGAGGATTACAAAATATATTGCCTTTTGAATCTAATAGCCACTGGGCTTTTTACAGGGCAAGATATTGCTTCAACTGATGCAGAAATTTAAGAAGGTAAAATATCTCTCTCCTGTTTGAAATGTTTGACTTTTCCTATCTGTTTCAAGAGTAAAAAAAAGTTAGACAGGAATTCGGACTTGCAATTTCAGCTGTTTGCAAGTTGTAAAGTCACCATGATCACCGCAGACGAATGACATCTCTTAAAGCCATTTCATCACCTTTCCCAGAAGGACATGAATTCCTAGAGGAGAATTTCTGTGAAGACATCCTCTTATTAAGACACCAAGTCCTAATGAAACCCAATCCCATCCGAAGGAACAGAGCTGATGGGAAGGAACAATGCCACAAAGGAGAGACGGCAGATGACCGGAGGTCCACGCTGCTGCCTCTTCTCTGTTTGCCTGCATCTTTCTCATTTCACAGCAGCGAGAAAGAACAACCTGTTGCATTGTACAAACTTCCATATATGTTGTTGAATAAAAACATTTCCTTAGGAAATCCAGAAATAAAGTAAATAAATAAATCCATTCTGATTTTAGACTTGCTGATTTACATAAAGAGTAGAGAGTTCCCTGTACACTTCTGATCCCCCTTCCCCTAATGTTATTATCTTCTGACAATATAGTATTTGAAACCAGAAAATTAACACTGATACCATACTGTGCTGTGCTGTGCTAAGTCACTTCAGTAGTGCCCAACTCTTTTGCGATGTTATGGACTATAGCCGGCCAGGCTCCTCTGTTCATGGGATCCTGCAGGCAAGAACACTAGAGTGGGTTGCCATGCCTTCCTCCAGGGGATCTTCCCAACTCAGGGATCGAACCTGAGTCTCTTATGACTCCTGCACTGGCAGGCTGGTTCTTTACCACTAGTGCCACCTGGGAAGCCCCTTGATACCATACTATCAAACCTTTTTTAAAATTTCAAGAAATCCCCCTCTAATGTCTTGCTTTTCCCTGGCCTAGGATCCAATGCAAGATCCCACAATGCATTCAGCTATCCACGAGCTCCAGTCTGTGAGAGGCCTTCAGTCTTTTCCTGGCTTTCATATCCTTGACACTTTTGAAGAATACTGGCCAGTGATTTTATAGAATGTTCCTCAATTTTAGTTTGTCTGATACTGTCTCACAATTAGGTTGATATTGTTCATTTGTAACAAGAATATCCACTGAAAGAATATTTTTTCCAAGTGCATGCCATCAGGGATAGTCAATGTTCCCACATCTCATTGTTTGTAACTTTAAGCTGGATTACTTAGGTAAGTGGTGTCTGCCAGGGTTATTCCCATTAATGCTATGGAGAAGTTTATCTGTTACTGTGTGCATTCTATTGGGGGTCTGCCCACCCCAAATCCTGGCTGATTTCAATTATTTGTCTGTTTTTGCTGAGGTAAAACATTTACTGTGAATAAACCTGGCAAGTAAAACAGTATCTTATCTTCTATAGCTTCATGGGTGAGGGGTGCATGGCTGAAAAATAGATGCAAAGGATGAACCTGAGGGATACTAAACCAGAAAGCACCCACGATTCATGTCTTTGCAGAGTGACAGATGTTAATGTTAGGGCCTTGACTGAGAAGGTGCAGAGCCTCAAGCATATGCTTGGGTTGGGAGGATTTAGAAACCTCCAAGTATGCTGAGCAACAAAACTCTACTGCTCCTGTGTTTGCAAAAGCTTCTTCTGGCCAGTGTGATGAGGGGTATGCCTGTTCTCACTGGACTCTATCTCTATCATCCACCATTCTCCCCTTGATCTTATAATTAAGATTAGATCTCAGAAAACAGTCAGCAAGTCAGTTACAACCAATGCCAGAAGTTTCACACCCCAAGGCACTGCTAGATGCTCCTAATTTATATGTGCATAAATATTTATATGTGCAATGGATTCTGAGAGTACTAGACCATGGAGTGTGAAATGAAATTTTAGAATTGGTTAAATTTATTGATCTGGGTGCACCTACTGAGATTCTGGATTTAGTGTGTTAGAGCTCAGGGAGTTAGGAGTGGTTCCAATTGCTTGCTGAGTTGGTTAACTAAAAGCTAGAACCAGCAGGGATGTGTGCAGAATGAGGCTGGTATGCTATACACTTGTTAGTCAATCATCAAAGTTCTCTAAAGACTTAAGAATGGAGATGTAGCCAGTTCTGTACCCTTGAAAAATACACTGATGGATGACAGAACAGGGTCTTTTTCCCATATTTTAGAAAGTTTGTTTTGTGTGTGTGTGTGTGTGTGTGTGTGTTAGTTTCTGCCAAACATTAGCATAAATCAGCCATATGTATACATATGTCCTCTCGTTGTTGAATCCCCCTCCCACCTCCCTCAGAACAGTTCAGTTCAGTTTAGTTCAGTCACTCAGTCATGTCTGACTCTTTGAGACTCCGTGGGCTGCAGCATGCCAGGCTTCCTTGTCCATCACCAACTCCCGGAACTTGCTCAAACTCATGTCCATCAAGTTGGTGATGCCATCAAACCATCTCATCCTCTGTCATCCCCTTCTCCTCCTGCCTTCAATCTTTCCCAGCATCAGGATATTTTCTAATGAGTCAGTTCTTCACATGAGGTGGCCAACATATTTGAGCTTCAGCTTCAGAACGGGATCTTTTTAAAGAGCACTGTGATGGGTGTGCTCTGAAAGTTATTGCCATCATAATATATGGCCACTGGGAGAAGGCAATGGCACCCCACTCCAGTACTCTTGCCTGGAAAATCCCATGGACGGAGGAGCCTGGTAGGCTGCAGTCCATGGGGTCGCTGAGGGTCGGACCCACCTAAGCGACTTCACTTTCACTTTTCACTTCCATGCATTGGAGAGGGAAATGGCAACCCACTCCAGTGTTCTTGCTTGGAGAATCCCATGGACGGGGGAGCCTGGAGGGCTGCCGTCTCTGGGGTCGCACAGAGTCAGACACGACTGAAGTGACTTAGCAGCAGCATATGGCCACTGAAAAGGCTCCTAGTGGTGAGATAGTTGCCAGGGTGATAAGTATCACTTAGCATTACTTATTACACTTAACCCCAGAGACAAAGCAGAATTAGTTCCCATACTGGAGCAGAGTTGGAGTGCCTATTCAGAACAGGTGAATCACAGTGGTCTTCGAGGGTAGACGGTTGATCACAGGGACAATAAGCTTGAGATATATGGGTAACTCACTAAGGAATATCCAACTTGCCCTGATTAATCAAAAAAACTTTAAGGCTGAAAAATAGAGAATTTATTCAAGTTATTGAGACACACAAATGTCATTTAATTAGAAGACGTGAGTGAATTCAGAGTCAAGCTCCCTTGGAGAAGGACCTTTAGTACATCACAAATGCATGCTGTGTTTCTTCTACAGAACTCAGAAGCAATATATTATGAATATATGCTAAGAAACAGGAGCTACAAGGATCAATGCTTCTGAAAATGCTGGGTGACAGATCTTAGTTAACTCAATGTCTGGACATACAAAATATTACTATGTAAGCTGGTCAGAGTAGCAAGTTATGGGAGAGTCAGATAGTCATTAAATTTTGATGAGAGCTTGTCTCACATTGGTTTCAATGATTCTGTGAATTCATTTTGTTTTATGTTTTTGTTTCCTAAATGAATGGCTGTAGAGTTTATGTATACAAAACCCCATCAACTGCAGAATTCTGACATAATCTCTTTGACCTATGAAGTAAGAATTATTAAGATGAGAAGATGCACATGGAATCTTCTAAAGCTGTTTTCTTCTCAGTATAGCTAAGGAAAAGCAGCATGGAACTTCTGAGGGAGCCAAAGAAATGAGTGACTCCTTCAAAGATCTGTATCATGGTACGGCAGTGATTCCCTTCACATCTCCATCTAACTTTCCTTTCAGACTATGGAGAAGAGACTTAAATCTTGATAAATGACAACAGACAATCTTAATTTCATTCAGCTATTACTTCCATGATAGCTGTTGTTCTATATTTAATTTCTTTATCCGACCAAGTTGTTTTATATTCACTGGCACCTGGTTTGTGATTGATGAATGAGATATACTTTTTCTACATTCTACAGCAGAGAACATCAGAAGCATCAGCTTGCATCCAGTAGAGATATCTTTGCTGCTTTGCCAAAACAGAATAGATCCAATCCTGCAGCCTTGTGCCATAACTAAGTCTATGAGAACATTGATCTTCCAACTTCACGAGACACCCTACTGGTCTGCTATATTGAAGATACCACGCTGATAGAATAGGTGAGTAGAAAAGAGCAGATACCTTTGGAAGAGCCAGAGAATGGAAGATAGGCCCCAGAAGACTTCAGCAATGTTTTAGGGCATAGAGGGGCTAGAGTATGACTGGATAACTCTAAAAATGAAGGACAATTGAATATTATTCAGCCATAAAAAAGAACAATACTGGGTCATTTGTAGAGATATGGATTAACCCAGAGACTGTCATACAGAGTAAAGTAAGTCAGAAAGATAAAACAAATATCATATATTAACACATATATATGGAATCTAGAAGAAAATGGCATAGATGATCTTATTTGCAAAGCAGAAATAAAGACACAGATGAAGAGAACAAATTCAAGAACACCAAGTAGGGAGAGATGGTGGGATTGACTGGGAGATTGAGACTGACATATATATATAAATAATTGATACTATGTATACAATAGATCACTAATGAGAAGCTACTGTATAGCTCAGGGAACTCTACTCAACACTCTATGATGACCTAAATGGGAAATAAATCCAAAAAAGAAAGGATAAATGTATATGCATAGCTGGTTCACTTTGCTGTTCAGTAGAAACTAACATAACATTGTAAACCAACTATACCCCAGTAAAAGCTAATTTTTTAAAAAATGAAGGACAAACTGTTTCCTTCCCATGAAGAATGAAAAGCAATATTGATTGATTGCACTGTTTTTAAAATTTATTTTTACTGGAGTACAATTGCTTTACAATGTGCCTGGGCCATTTTTTAAATTATTTTTTACTGGAGTATAGGTGCTGTATGATATGCCTGGGTCCTTTTGAATCATGGCAGCAACACATACCACATGGTGTATGATATTTTGCGCCATTCATTAAATAACCATGAGACTGCTAGTTCTGAATGATGATCAACCTGGAGCTGCCTTTACCAATCCTTCCAACACTTTTACAAGAATTTTCATCTTTGCACTGTATCCATTTGAACCTAAAATAACTAGAGAGTGCTTTGTTCTTATGCAATTTGATGTTGAAAGACAGGAGACAAAAAGAGATTTGAAATTAACATCAAAGGTTGAGATGTCTGAATTTGTTCAAACTTTCAAGTAGATTTCATTTTTGACCAACTCCTGCGTATCCATAGAGGTGGGTGATGGAAGTGAAAAAGATGCTTACAGAAGATGAGGTCTGGGGGATGGAGGTGTTGGATGCTGCACCCACTTAGAACTAAGGCTGACCTGGAGACAGAGGACAGCTGCCAAAATCTTAGATGAATGGAGGGACCAGAGCCCTGGTGTGTAACAAGCCTACACAGGGAAGGAGTGTGAATGGTCAAATATAGTAGTTTCAAAGCCAAATTGAAGAGGAAGTCTGGAAGTGAAACAATGTCACTGCCTAACACCATTAAAGGGATGGAGACAAGTCCAGACGATAGAGGAGATAAGAGCTCAGTAGGCTAAAGTAGGGTGGGGGAGGGGGGATTGTTCACTAATTCCAAGGGGAAAAAGAAGAATGGAAAGAAGAGTCCTAGTTGGGCTGGAAGACTTAAGGAGGAAGCAAGCACTCCCAAATGTCTTCCCTACCCTAAGGTGAAAAACAAGACTTTATTATCATCTACAGAAAAACTGAATAGGTTGGACAGATGATGGCTACCCAGGACTGATTTGTGAATATCTGCACTTTATCTTTTTAGTGTTGCTATATGTTGTAAGATCTATTTTGTTCATTAAACCTCTTAATATAAATGCCATAAAGAGGAACACCATTGTTGTGAACTGTTCTTGGACTCGGATCATTTCTATGTCTTGTTAGGTGGCCAACAAAAGTGCTTAATTGATCTTGTGACAGTAAATTCTATAGAATTATAGACATTCATTTATAGAATGTCCTCCACTAGAGAGGACCATGTGCAAATAATAGTCACTTTCCATTACAAATTAGTCTACAGTAAGGCAGAGAGAGCGGAGTTAAATTAAGGGGCATATGCCTTTGATACTACACTTACCCCTATAATCTTCTTCATTTTTCCCAACCCAAATATTTCAAAACAAAATATAATTAATCTTTCAATCTACTCCGCCAGAGTAAAAGGAACTATTAATACAAGAACACATGTTCAAAGGAAGGAGAGAAATTACAGAATTATGTGCCCAACAAGTCCATGCTCTGAATAGAGTTCTCTTTCTGTTTTCTTGCGTCAGTTTCTCTGGCACTTCCCCCCATAGAACTGAAAATATGCTTTCAAACTTTGTTTTTCTTTTAACAATATTGTGGCACAACTGGACAATTGTACTCTCTGTGATATTCTTTATAAGAAAAATTTACCTAGGTGAATAGGATATGTAGACTGTCTTTTTGGGGGATACGGTAATTATAATGATGGTTTGTAGATGTCTACACTAGGCAGAGATTTATTCCTATTTATATGGGGTCACCAGGATGTGTAACCTTCATGATACCTTATCTTTCTGCAACCTCTCCCATAAATATTGCCTGTTTCTGATTCATGCTTATAAATGAGAGTTCAGAACACATTCATGCTGCCAATCACTGGTTACTCATGCTTGAAATTAAAAATCTTTCAGACCAATACCACCGCTGTATCTGCTGAGGCTTTACCCATTTCTCAAAGTAAGAAAAAAAAGGTCTGTGAGGATAAGATGTTAGCAGACACATTGTGGAAAAGATAGCAGGATGCTTTCAGGTCATTCTTAAAATAAGTGAAATAGCATTTGTCTAATTATATGTTATATTCAGATTATTAAATTTATAGGTATGAATTAGACAGAACTAGTCACTGAACACTATTATGGCACTCATTAAATAACTTCTTTTACAATAACTGAATTGTTTGGCAAAAAATTTAGAGGACCCTTGACTCATTTGGGGAAAGGTTACAAAAAAAAAAAAAAACAGAAAAAATGGACTTTTCAAATTATACACACTTCATTCCTAGTGTCACAAAGAAAACATTACTGTGAAACCTAGTTGATACCTGAAATAATTGCATCCTGATATTTTTTATTTTTAAACATTACTCTTCAATTACCATAAGCACTATATAATAGCTCTTATTTCTTATTGTAGAGAATTTCTCACACTGTATTTTAGCATTCTTAATGAATTTATCTATCAATACAGCTAAAAAAATACATTTTGAGGAAAGATTGCAAAATTCCATGGGAAGAAGTGAATTAAAACGTCAAGTTCATTTGGGCAGTAAGAGCCAGCATTGTGTACAGTAGTTACTTAGCTCCTGTTTTAGAAACTTTAGCACCAATTTAAGATGGTGACTAGGACTCAGACTGTAAAAACAGAAAATACTGCAAAACAGGAAAAAGTAACTATTTATTCACTTGTGTTAAGTACACAATAGCAAAGTTCTCTTTTTAGAAACAATACTTCTGGTTAGCCTATATATGTATATATATATATATATATTTATACATACACACACACATATATATATGGGGCTTCAGTGGTGGCTCAGATGGTAAAGAATCAGCCTGCAAAGCAGGAGACCTGGATTCAATCCCCGGTCAGGAAGATCCCCTGGAGAAGGGAATGGCTATCCATTTAGTTTCTTGCCTGTAAAACCCCAAAGACATTTATATGTGTACATATATATTCAACAAAATATATTTAAGAGCTACTTTGTGCTAAGATTAATCTAGTTATTAATGATATAATTATTAATTTATCAGAGTGGACTGTGCTTCTATAGCCTATAATCAACAACAAAAAATTTTAATGCTCATAGATTTAAACAAAATATTAAAAAGGAAAAGATGAATAAAACTTAAAAGTAAAGTGGATAAAATATAGGATGTCAATGAAGTCAATTTGATAAATCAGTGCAAGGAGTTAAATGACTTTCTAACAGAGACAAAGTAGCATTAAAAACAATCATATTGTAGTGTGTGAATGCATTGTCTTTGTGTAAGTTGTTGAGTTATTTGTACTGAAGGAATCTAAAATGGATTGATATGAAATTACAGCTTATTTGGGACTCATGAATTCCTTGTACTGTATTTACTAATTATAATCTTTAAAGACAGGAAATATGGAGCACAGAAATAAAAAGAGAAACTCTGATGGAAAGAATGAGGAATAGAATATCCAATGTAATAGGTTTCACAGAAAGAACAAAGGAAGGAATAAAATTTGAGTAGTACTATTCTTAGAAGGCAATGGCACCCCACTCCAGTACTCTGGCCTGGAAAATCCCATGGGCGGAGGAGCCTGGTAGGCTGCAGTCCATGGGGTCGCTAAGACACGGACACGACTGAACGACTTACTTTCACTTTTCACTTTCATGCATTGGAGAAGGAAATGGCAACCCACTCCAGTGTTCTTGCCTGGAGAATCCCAGGGATGGGGGAGCCTGGTAGGCTGCCGTTTATGGGGTCTCACAGAGTTGGACATGACTGAAGCGACTTAGCAGCAGCATTCTCAGAAAATTGACATTAATCATAGATTCAGAAAGCAGTTAAAACGCCTTCAGTTCGGTTCAGTTGCTCAGTCGTGTCCAACTCTTTGTGACCCCATGAACTGCAGCATGCCAGGCCTCCAACTCCATCACCAACTGCTGGAGTTTACCCAAACTCATGTCCATTGAGTTGGTGATGCCATCCAACCATCTCATCCTCTGTCGTCCCTTTCTCCTCCTGCCCTCAATCTTTCCCAGCGTGAGAGTCTTTTCAAATGGGTCAGCTCTTCCCATCAGGTGGCCAAAGTATTAGAGTTTCAGTTTCAACATCAATCCTTCCAATGAACACCCAGGACTGATCTCCTTTAGGAAGGACTGGTTGGATCTCCTTGCAGTCCAAGGGACTCTCAAGAGTCTTCTCCAACACCACAGTTCAAAAGCTTCAATTCTTTGGTGCTCAGCTTTCTTTATAGTCCAACTCTCACATCCATACATGACCACCGGAAAAACCATAGCCTTGACTAGACGGACCTTTGTTGGCAAAGTAATGTCTCTGCTTTTTAATATGCTGTCTAGGTTGGTCATAACTTTCCTTCCAAGGAGTAAGCGTCTTTTAATTTCATGGCTGCAGTCACCATCTGCAGTGATTTGGGAGCCCAAAATAATAAAGTCACCCACTGTTTCCCCATCTACTTGCCATGAAGTGATGGGACTGGATGCCATAATCTTAGTTTTCTGAATGTTGAGCTTTAAGCCAACTTTTTCACTCTCCCCTTTCACTTTCATCAAGAGGCTCTTTAGTTCTTCTTCACTTTCTGCCATAAGGGTGGTGTCATCTGCATATCTGAAGTTATTGATACTTCTCTTGGCATTCTTGGTTACAGTTTTTGCTTCTTCCAGCTGTGTTTCTCATGATGTACTCTGCATAGAAGTTAAATAAGCAGGGTGACAATATACAGCCTTGACGTACTCCTTTTCCTGTTTGGAATCAGTCTGTTGTTCCATGTCCAGTCCTGTTGCTTCCTGACTTGCATACAGGTTTCTCAAGAGGCAGGTCAGGTGGTCTGGTATTACCATCTCTTTCAGAATTTTCTACAGTTTATTGTGAACCACACATTCAAAGGCTTTGGCATAGTCAATAAAGCAGATGTTTTTCTGGAACTCTCTTGCTTTTTCCATGATCCAGAGGATGTTGGCAATTTGATCTCTGATTCCTCTGCCTTTTCTAAAGCCAGCTTGAACATCTGGAAGTTCATGGTTCATGTATTGCTGAAGCCTGGCTTGGAGAATTTTGAGCATTACTTCACTAGCGTGTGAGATGAGTGCAACTGTGGGGTAGTTTGAGCATTCTTAACCTTGCAGAATAAAAATCCATGTGTGAGTTTATGAAGAAAAAGGAGCTAAAACCAAATTATCATTAAGAGGAATGAAAATGAAGACAGTATAAATATTCCTCAGATGAAAGGATTGTAAAGGATTGAGGTAGTAAATAAGTTTATATCAATAATTTGAAAGATGTAAAGAAATGGACAAATTCCTTGGAAAACAAGACTTTTACAAACTGTATACAATAGAAAAACTAAACAGTCCAATATTTGTTCAAAGAATGAAATCTATCATTTAAAATCTTTCAACAAATAAAACGACTGACCCAGAAAGCATTATTGGTGAATTTTACTAAATACTTCTAGAAGAAATAGCACTGGTTTTACACAAACTATTTCAGAGAGTAGAAGAAGGAACACTTCCTAATTGTCTGAAATACAGCATAATATTTTTACCACACTGTGCTCTTGGCACTGTAGAAAAAAGAAATTCATAGTTCAATATCTTAAACCAGATGTTAGAAAATTAAATCCAGCAATATACAAAAAGACAGTCAATTGTGATCAAGGGGGATTTAACCAAGGAGTACAAGATGATTTACTGTTTGAAAATCAATTAATTTATTTGTATATAGTCTATAATATTAACAGAATAAAAGAAAGAAGACAATCATTATTGTAAAGTAAAATAAAGTAAAAATAAAAAATAAAAATAAAAATGAATGCTGAGGTAGTACTGAAGAAAATTCAGTGCTTCTTCCAAGTTAAAGAAAAAAACCTCAGCATCCAAGGAATGGGAAAAAACTTCCTCAATGTGATAAAGATCATTTAGGAGAAACCTAAAATTAATACTATTCTTCATTGTGAAATGTTGCATGCAAACTAACTGGTATCAGAAAAAAGACAAAGGTGTCTAATCTCCCTCCATTTTTTTAGCATCATATGTTAAGTTATGAATTAGTACAGTAAGATAAGAGGAAAAACGGAGAGAGGATGAGTAGGAAAAGGAGAAGGAGAGCAAAAGGAAGTGAGATTTAAAGCATAAAGACTGGAAGGGAAGATGTACAAATAAAAGGTGTGTTCAGGAGGTATTTAATATCAAGTCTAATTTAACGCTATATAAAGTAAAAACAATATGACATTGATAAGCATAGACAAATTGATCACTGGCACAGAATTGAGAACTTTGAAACAGACTTATTCAATTTAGGAACATATATGACAGAGGTATAGTTACGGATTATTGGAAATACTCAATTATGAAGTAAATGAAAATTAATGCTTCCTGCACATCATACACACACATAGAACTGCACAAAATTCCAAGTGAATTCAAACCTACATAGGAAAAGCAAAAGCCTTTTTAGGAGAAAATATAAGAAGATATCCTTTGTGAACTTAGGTGAGAGAAGAATTTGTTAAGACAAAGAAACACAAGTCAGTAAGTAAAACAAGGTTACATTTTGTAAACAAAAATTAAAATTATTTATACATCCAAAGACATCATAAACACATTGAAAAGAGCAGAATTGGTATTTATACGTATGCAACTGACAAAGTATTCACCTTTGGAATAATGCATGTACGTGTGTGGGTGGGCTGGAGGTTACATTTGTGTGTATACAATAAAAGCAAACAAATATAAATTGGGAAACAATGCATAGAGGCATTTTGCACAAAGAACACCAAAGTGACTCCAAAACACTCAAGAAAAATGCATAATCTCACTTGAAATCAAAGAAGTATATGATAAGAAACAATTAAATCCCAAGTGGGTAAATACTAGCTGTGGGAAACTTAAAACAGGAAATCTCATAAGTCTGCTAGTAGATGTTTCAGACTGGCCACTTTGGAAAGCAGTGTCTAAACCAAGTGATTTTACTCCTAAGAATATCAACTTGGGCCAAATTATTCCAATTCTGAGTACACACGTTGTAGAAGAGGGCTTCCCAGGTGGCTCAGTGGTAAAGAAAACACCAGCCAATGCAGGAGACACGGGTTCAGTCCCCGGGTGGGCAAGATCTCCTGGAGAAGGAAATGGCAACACACTCCAGTATTCTTGCCTGGGAAATCCCATAACCAGAGGCGCCTGGCAGGCTACAGTCCACGGGGTCACAAAGAGCTGGACATGACTGAGCGCACACACATTCACATACACCTCTCACACATATCCTACGTATGTATATTGGAAGATAACGTGCAATAATTTTGAAGGCACAGTTTTTTATAGAGGCAAAACATTACAAACAATCAAAAAGTCCAACAAATGTAAAACAGATAACTACATTATGGAATATTTGCTCAGATGAAAGGGAATATAGCAGTATAAGCCTAAAAACAAGGATTATCTCAAAAAATATACATTTGAATCAAAAAAATGAAGTTATATGTGAGTATTACAGTATGGCAATCCTATTGACATTTTCAGTCATGCTGAATGAATTTAATATTAAATTCAGGAACAAAGCTTTCTTTGGGAAGGTAGAGAAATGCGCTTTGGGCAAGAGTTCATTGTCAATTTCAATTTGTATTTGTAATGTTTAGTTTCTTAAGATGGTGACAGTTGCATGAGCATTATTATGTTACTATTAATAGCTATGCAAAAAGTCCATAACTTTATTTGATAAAAATACACTTAGAAAAAAAGACAGTGTAGGAGTTTTAAAGATTTCATTAAGAACACGTAAATGACACTATCAATTTTTTATGCAATATTAGCTTAGATTTCTCTGAGGAATCTAATGATCCAGTGATTTGAAGTAACACCTATATCTGCATGATTACTATTGCAACTAAAATGTGAACCTATAATCTGTGTAGAAAATGGAAAAAGTGTAGAGTCCGACCATTCTGTGAGATCACAGCAGACCATCAGACGCTCTCACCCAGTCCCACTATACCTCTCTGTAGACAGGCATCTGAAAAAGCATTATACCAAACACCTCACCCTTTTTGTTTTTATTTTGTAAAATTAATTTATTCTATGGGCTCTGGTGAAAAGCCACAGTTCACTGAGTAAATATTGACTTAAGGCACACAGCAGAGCAATTCTCTCTCCAACATATGTGTGGCAAGATGGAGAGCCATCTGTTTGCTGAAGATAGGAGGTTAAGCCAATATATCAACTTTGAAATACTATGCTATATACACACCCAAACTGCTGCAGAGGTATATGTGATGCATTATTTTTTTTTTTTTTAAAGCCCAACTTACAAATGCTGTCATCCTGGCATATAATCCTTATGCACAACTCATCACAGGTTTACAGGAGTATGCTTACCAACATGCTCTTAAGGCAGAGATGTTAAGCTTCACCTCATCCTAACAATAAAAACAATGACTACAAACACAGAATAAATTATTATTTAGGGAATTGAAAAAAACACAATTATGAGCTCCTTTTGTCACCACCATTTTAAAAGACAGGATAAATGCACCTCTCTCACCAAGGCCATGCTGTAAAACGGAAGGGTGACTCATGACAGTAAATAAGTTATATTTTTAATTTAATCTTTTTAAAACTGTGGTTTCTGACAATTGTTAAGTCATTACCTGCTGAAGAAGAAAGTGAACTTGGTAGAATAGAGGCTGAACAAACCCTTAGAGAATCTCATTACATATAATGATATCTGACTCTGAAAAAGTGAAAGTACCTCAGTCATGTCCGACTCTGCGACCCCATGAACTGTACAGTCCATGGAATTCTCCAGGCCAGAATACTGGAGTGGGTAGCCTTTTCCTTCTCCAGGGATCTTCCCAACCCAGGGATCGAACCCAGGTCTCCCATATTGCAGGTGGATTCTTTACCAGCTGAGCCACCAGGGAAGCCCATCTGACTCTAACATAAGGGAAATAAGGAACTTCAGTATTTCCACTACATACATAGAAAAATTTCAATGATTCTATCTCAAGAATAATAAAATTGTACTCAAGTGAGAATGATTGGTAATGTATTACTTAGACCAATCAACATAGGGAAAGGATGAATTTCACAGTTAAAAAGAAGTTTGAACTTACGCTATTGGGAAGAAATGCACATAAAAATTAAGAAAAACGAAGTTGGTGCAAGAAGTAGATGCAAAATAAGTTAAAGATTCGAATTAATTTAAAAAAAATGGCTAAATAAGCAGAATATCAGCTAGAGAAATTTTCTCAAAAATCAAATCATTACCTCAAATGGACTAATGTTTATTCTTAAATGGGGAGAGATACAATAGGTTAGAGACTAGATCAGAGAAGGGAGCTTCATCTAGTTGGTTGGTAAAAACACTGAGCATGGTTAAGGTCTTTGTTAAGCAAAGACACAAGGATTGGGAGAATTATTAGTTTTATTTTACATATGAATTCTCAGATGCAAAGATATCCATTAACGATTATAGGTCATTTGAAATTCCATCCTCTGAATGTAAAACACTGTCTTAGTTGAAATCAGTTATTTACTGTAAGAACAAAAGAAAAGTACATTTGTATAAAAAATGTGAATGTTGAGTAAATGTATGAACGAGTAAAAATGTTAACTTAATATTATGGCAAGTAAAACAATGGAATAAACTTTAGTTGCAAATCAGTGATGTTGGAAATGATGCAAATAATACATCAAAGTAATTAGGGGTAGCAAAATATTTTATGATTTTAAAGTAAAAGATATAACAACAAGTTCTAATTTCTTTCTATGCCTGTATAGACAGACACCATATTTCAGATACTATATTTAATACCATTAATTTTTAAAAAAATACTGAATCTGATTATGTGGATAAAAATAATGTCACATATTTAGGGGTCTTGGAGACTAAAGGGAAAGATACTAAGGTAGACTTAGTTAATTTTATAATATTTCACCTCTAGGATGTTTCATTAGTATTCACTGATGCTGCTCATAACTGAAGAGGAAGATGATAGATGCTAAAAAATAATTTGAAAGTGGTACATTATGATAGAAGATGAAGGAATGGACAGGATTTCTACACTGGAGAAGGGAAATAAAACTGAGTGTCCCTGAGAAGGTGTATTTGTAATATTTTTAAAGCTTTGGGTATAGTGGTATTCTGCAAAGAAATCTGTCTAAAATTATTAAGGGTAAGAAATTTAGCAGGTACAGTCATCCTATGCAGTTTGTGCTATAACCACTTGGTGGTAGACTGATGAATTATGTCATAAAAAGCAGAGACCTTCAGGAACATGACAGTTTTTGAGGTTTTAATGAGGAAATCTGGCCATGTTCTCTCTTTTTTCCAAATCCCTTACTCCATCCCACAAAAACAAGTCAGGCTAGAAATCTTTCCAACTATTGCTGTTGAAACTGTTTTGCTGAAGTGATCTTGCAAAAGAGAAAGTAAAAACATATGTCCAGGCTTTCAGGATGACACAGTGTTAGATAATAGCAATTAAAATGAGAAAGTTGCCAGGGCTAGAACTATAATTTGGAAAGTCTAGTTAGAAAAAAAAATCAGTAGAGTTTCCTTTATCTATGAATATGATTTGAATTGGGTATGGACAAATACAGGATTATAAATCAGGGCCATATATTCAATAAGAATCCATAATAGGTCAACTTCTGAAACAGGATTATAGTGACTTCAGGGTCAAAATAACACCAGAACCACAGTATGCTTTTACAAGCAAATAATATAATTTTCTCTGTGTTTACACATATGTACATACCTAAGTGTTAACTTATATAGTCCAATGAATATAATTCTATGCCATTTCCCCAAAATGAATTCAGTTATTTTCTAGTGATGCTTTTATTGTAATTATACTGTATTGAGTTTTAATAGAACCACAGAGATGGTGCTAAATGACTAAATGTTGTATACATGAGCAAAACAGCATTTTTAAAAGTGGTGTCTGAATTAAATCTCTTCCTGTTGAGAAAGATCTTCTATATACACATATATACACACATGTCCACACACATAACTCCACACAGCTCCCCATAAAATAATTTACATATTAGATTATTTTTCCTTAGAAACTTTGCTATCAAGTCAATCTGATACATGTAAAATAAGAATAATTCTCTTAATAATGGTTTTAGCTAATAAATCTTTAAGTTCTTCATATCATATTTTAGCTAAAAGCAACTCTGAAAGTTAATTTGGATTATATTTGCTAAATTTAGGAATGAAGTATAACTCTAGGTAATTTAAGAAGCACAATACATAGTTTCAATTTTTAAAAATGTCTCTGATAATCTTAACAGCTGTCTCTTATACACATCTAGATGTGTATAAGAGACAGCCCTTTTTGTTTTTATTTTGTAAAATTAATTTATTCTATGGGCTCTGGTGAAAAGCCACAGTTCACTGAGTAAATATTGACTTAAGGCACACAGCAGAGCAATTCTCTCTCCAACATATGTGTGGCAAGATGGAGAGCCATCTGTTTGCTGAAGATAGGAGGTTAAGCCAATATATCAACTTTGAAATACTATGCTATATACACACCCAAACTGCTGCAGAGGTATATGTGATGCATTATTTTTTTTTTTTTTAATGTCTATCTCTGCATTTTTATTTTCCCTAAAATGCACAATGAAAACTATAGGACAAAGAAAAGATACAACATAATCTTTACAGAAAGTTATAAAATCCAAATCAGAATAAGTTGGGCTTGGAATGATAATCTGTTGGCCTTTAATAACTTGATTAAGTTCTCAATCAAGCAGTAATGAAGTCTCAGTTCAGTGAATTTAGTTAAATTAAAGCACACACCACAATTTGCAAAATATTTATGATATTTAAGAAGATATCATATTCATTTGGAAAAGTAATCAAAATACTTAAAATAACATTATAAGCATACTTAAGCATACAGAATAATTAAACATGACATTATTTACTCCCATGCTTATTTCTGCTTGTTAAAGAGTATTGCAAATGAATAATTCATATGGTAAAATTTTAGTTTTTTATTTTAGTTTTAATGTGAGATCTAATAGTTACTGAAATGGGAGAGATCAATTGTGTTTTCACTTACATTTATTCTCTAATATATCATCTCTAAATGAAACATTATTACCTGCCTTGATTATAATTTAATTATACAATCAATTTTATCCTTTAGAATTTCATTATATGAATTTCAGCTTTAAATTACATAACATTAGCAGAAAAAATTGACATGAACATTATTATAAATTACTCCAGTGTGCAATTCGTTATAAAGTCAACAGGCCTACCTACCATGGTTGTCTCAGCAATAGAACCAAAGCTGTTTATGAATATGTTGCATGTGACGTTAACTGCAGGGCCTGAAAGAGAGATTAAAACAGAAGGGCTGATTGGATGCTTATCTAAAATATTTTCAAATAATTCCATGCATCTGATATATCATTTTAAAAAAAGAATTCAAAGCATTTCATTATCTGGCTACAAACTTTGTTATTAGGCTTGATATTATATAAGCCTTGTTATTAGGCTTGATAGCTATATAAATAAAAAACACTGAAATACTGTGTGATAGGAGTTTAAATAATTCAGTCCATCTTGTCTAAACTAGTCATATAAAATCACAAAAACTGATACCTAACCAAAATTTCTTTTGTTAGTTCATTTTCACATAAACATAACTGAGTCTCTCAATCAGTTGTGAGAGCGAGACCATAAAGAAGGCAGAGAGCCGAAGAACTGATGCCTTCAAACTGTGGTGCTGGAGAAGACTTCTGAGAGTCTTGGGCAGCAAAGAGATCAAGCCAATCTTAAGGGAAATCCACCCTGAATGCTAGCTGGAAGAACTAATGATGAAGCTGAAACTCCAGTAGTTTGTTCATTTGATATGAACAGCTGACTCATTGGAAAAGTCCCTGATGCTGGGAAAGACTGAGGGCAGAAGGAGAAGAGGGTGTCAGAGGATGAGATGGCTGGATGGCATCTCTGATGCAATGGACACAAACTTGGACAAACTTTGTGAGATGGTGAGGGACAAAGAGGCATGGCATGCTGCAGTTCATGGAGTCACAAAGAATCAGACATGACTGGACAAGTGAACAACAATGTGGGACCTAGTTCCCTGACTAGGTATCAAACCTGGGGCCCCTGTGGTGGGAACATGGAGTCTTAGCCACTGGACCACCAGAGAAGTCCCCAGTTTTACATTATTATGACAAGGTAAACAGTATCCCAACTAACCATATAATACCCTATGATCACTGTTTCTTTTCTGCAAAACATGTTCCTGAGGTGGATAATTGTTTTATGTATTTCATATAGTTTCTTCCATATGTATCATCAGATTATCCACAAGTTCTGAAATGTCTAAACTGTGTTTCCATATCAGACTCATCACATATTCTATTAACTCTCTCTTCCTTCAAGCTTACTTCATTCTAGATTTATTGTCCTGGAGCATAACACTCATTCATGCTCTCCCATCATCCTCCTATAGGAGATAATGGAAACTGAGAGACTCTACCTTGACGGGGGGGTGGGCTCCAAAACCACTGCAGATGGTGACTTCAGTCAGGAAATTACAAAATGATTGCTCCTTGGAAGAAAAGCTATGACCAATCTAGACAACATATTAAAAAGCAGACCAAGGTCTTCTGTTATTTTGCTGACAAAGGTCCATCTAGTAACAGCTATGGTTTTTCTGGTAGTCATGTATGGATGTAAGAGTTGGACTATAAAGAAAGCTGAGCACCAAGAATTGATGCTTTTGAACTGCAGTGTTGGAGAAGACTCTTGAGAGTCCCTTGGACTGCAAGGAGATCCAACCAGTCCATCCTAAAGGAAATCAGTCCTGAATATTCTTTGGAAGGACTCATGTTGAAGCTGAAACTCCAATACTTTGGCCACCTGATGCAAAGAACTGACTGGGAAAGATACTGGGAAACATTGAGGGCAGGAGGTGAAGGGGATGACAGAGGATGAGATGGTTGAATGGCATCACTGACTCAATGGACATGAGCTTGAGCAAGCTCCGGGAGCTGGTAATGGACAGGGAAGCCTAATGTCCATGGGGTCGCAAAGAGTCGGACATGACTGAGTGACTGAACTGACTAAAGGGAAGAAAAAGCACAGATATTTTATTCTATGGTCACTTTATCCCATCATAAGAGAAGTATGAAGTCACAATTAATGGTTAGAAGACACATATATATAGTTATATATATATATGTATTTTACTTAATGTAAGTGGTGCTGAACTTTAAAATATATACAGTTACAGTTTAGTCGCTCAATCTGAGCTCTTTGCAACCCCATGGACTGCAGTAAGCCAGGCCTCCCTGTTCATCACCAATTCCCAGAGCTTGCTCAAACTCATATCCATTGAGTCGGTGATGCCATCCAGACATCTCATCCTCTGTCGTCCCCTTCTCCTTCCACCTTCAATCTTTCCCAGCATCAGGGTCTTTTCAAATGAGTCAGCTCTTCACATCAGGTGGCCAAAGTTTTGGAGTTTCAGCTTCAACATCAGTCCTTCCAATGAATATTCAGGACTGATTTCCTTTAGGATGGACTGGTTGGATCTCCTTGCAGTCCAAGGGATTCTCAAGAGTCTTCTCCAACACAGTTCAAAAGCATCACTTCTTCGGTGCTTAGCTTTCTTTATAGTCCAACTCTCACATCCATACATGACTACTGGAAAAACCATACCCTTGACTAGATGGACCTTTTTGGCAAAGTAACGTCTCTGCTTTATGCACAGGCTGCTAGAAATCTTGAAAAGCTAAAAACCAATCTTTGATACTTTCTAAGTGTTAGTTGTTCAGTTGTGTCTGACTCTTTGCAACCCCATGGATTGTAGCCTTCCAGGCTCCTCCACATGGGATTCTCCAAGCAAGAATACTGGAGTGGGTTGCCATTTCCTTCTCCAGGGGATCTTCCTGACCCAGGGATCAAACCTGCATTTCCTGCACTGAAGGCAGATTCTTTACCCTCTGAGCCACCAAGGAAGCTAAGCTATTCTCTTTTTCTCTTGAGAACTCTAAAACTCTGCTATTTTCCTTTGCTGGTGACAGCAATGTGAATCTGGGGGATGCCCTTTTGCTTAAGATAAATTATGTTGTGCTTTATTGATTCAAAATCATTGGAAGAGGGAAAACACAAATGTTTTAGTATTGGGTTAGTTCACCTTCCAATAAAATGTGGCTTCAGGAACATCCACGTTGGGGAAACATGGCCCCAAATATAACTGCTGTTACAGAACTGTCAGCCCAATCTGACTGCAATCTCTTTGGCTGAAACTGGAATAAATAAAACAGTAGGAAGACGATTTTCTTATTTTAACTTAGCAAGGAACGGGGGCTTTATTTATTTATTTGGTCTCATCCTTTAAATTAATTACTATGCATAGAATTATATGTAAAATTGGTGAAAAACTGGATTAGTTGAAAATTCAGTGTAGGCTTCAGTAACCTGAAGTTAATAAAGTCTGTTCTGATGCATTCCTTGGGACCAGGCGCTATTCGGTACCACCTAATGACTCCAGAAAAACTCTGAAAGGAACAGTATTAAGCACTGTGCTGGGAGGAGTGCTCCTGGGGTGCATTTGTTTTCTCTCTAAAATAGCACATTTCCACAGAAGAGCCATGGTCACTTGTAGGAGAAGTGGGTACTGAGGACCCACCAGATGCAATAAAATCCCACCAGATGCATAAAATCCCACCAGATTTTATTGCATCCCACCAGATGCAATAAAATCTTCTTAACAACAGAAAGGCAACCTGGCTTCAAAATCTCAGTTTGATGTGTAGTAAAGTAAATCCCAGTGCTTTCATGTCTAGGCTTTATTGTCCAATCCATCAGTTATCAGACGTGTTCCTTGCCTGGTTATTAGTACATACAAAAGAACAGGTCTAGTTTCTATTTTACCGCTTATTTATTATGTGTTCTCTTCTTCAGCAGAAGGGATTCAGGCACCAAATCTTAATTTCAAAAATAGAGCACTCACTTGAAAGATATACATATATGTATCCACACAATATGTATATATGCATATACCTGAAATACATATCCATAATAGAATTAATTTTTTAATTTTAAAAATATATTAAGATATGAAGCAATGTGAAAAAATATCTATTATTTCTAAAGATAGTCTCAGGCTAGATCATAGAAATTCTACAAAGTAAAATCACACTATTTTGTAACTTATTTCATGAACATGAAGGAGTCATTACAAGATTCTTTATCATGAGAGTGAAGTAAACCAATACAACATGGTGAATGGTTGAATGGATAGCAAAAGCTTAGAGACAGAAAAAAACAGGGATTTATTGTAACTGTTCAGATGGGAAATAGAATGGCCCTGATCAAGGACAGTGACAGTGGAGATAGGTTACCAAGAACAGGATAGATACACTACCATAATATTTATAAAGCAGTATATTCTACATGTTAAGCTTCTGGTCCATGTCAGATCAGGGAAGGTCATGGAGAAGTCTTTTTACCTTCACTATTATTATGTATTGGAAGGATTGATGCTGAAGCTGAAACTCCAATACTTTGGCCACCTGATGCTATGAACTGGCTCATTGGAAAAGACCCTGATGCTGGGAAAGATTGAAGGCAGGAGGAGAAGGGGACAGCAGAGGATGAGATGGTTGGATGGCATCACTGATTCGATGGACATGAGTTTGAGCAAGCTCTAGGAGTTGGTGAAGGACAGGGAAGGCTGGTGTGCCCCAGTCCATGGGGTCACAAAAGAGTTGGACACAACTGAACAACTGAACTGAACTGATTGTATATACAGCATTAAAAAGTTATATAGAAAATGATGCTCAGAGAAGACTGTAGAACTTCTATTGCCATTATAGAGAGCACCTGTTTAGCAGTTGTTGGTCAATTTGTTACTTCTGTGCCAAAGCAAAAGCTATTACATCCATCTGATACACCTGTTATTTCTGTGCCAAAGCAAAAGCTATTACATCCATCTGATATACCTGTATGTTTAGCAACAGAACAAATAACTGCTATAGGATCTATATGGCAAGTTGTGCTTTAAAACTGTTCACTACATTAGCCATCACTGGCCTGAAAAGCAAATGACAGTAGCTGCAGATGTTTTCAGGAGCATGTTTTCTTTTAGATGTTTCTTAAATAGAATGTGGCTTTTAAGCTCAGAGGTGGACCAAGGCAAAATGGCAAAGTACAAAGCAAAGCCTTGGCAGTTACATTACTGTGATTCATGTTGGGGAAAAATTGTTCACCAGGCATATACAGAGCAAACAAACAAACAAATCCAAGTGTTCATGAAAATGACTCTAAAAATTTTTAATATAATGTTGCATTAAAGCCTCACCCTTATTAAAGATATAAGAATGCAATCAAAAGTAAATTTTTTAAAAATCTGTTAGATTTTGTTTTTATGTTTAGATTTGTTTTTATTATTCTGATGCATTCCTTGGGACCAGGCGCTATTCGGTACCACCTAATGACTCCAGAAAAACTCTGAAAGGAACAGTATTAAGCACTGTGCTGGGAGGAGTGCTCCTGGGGTGCATTTGTTTTCTCTCTAAAATAGCACATTTCCACAGAAGAGCCATGGTCACTTGTAGGAGAAGTGGGTACTGAGGACCCACCAGATGCAATAAAATCCCACCAGATGCATAAAATCCCACCAGATTTTATTGCATCCCACCAGATGCAATAAAATCTTCTTAACAACAGAAAGGCAACCTGGCTTCAAAATCTCAGTTTGATGTGTAGTAAAGTAAATCCCAGTGCTTTCATGTCTAGGCTTTATTGTCCAATCCATCAGTTATCAGACGTGTTCCTTGCCTGGTTATTAGTACATACAAAAGAACAGGTCTAGTTTCTATTTTACCGCTTATTTATTATGTGTTCTCTTCTTCAGCAGAAGGGATTCAGGCACCAAATCTTAATTTCAAAAATAGAGCACTCACTTGAAAGATATACATATATGTATCCACACAATATGTATATATGCATATACCTGAAATACATATCCATAATAGAATTAATTTTTTAATTTTAAAAATATATTAAGATATGAAGCAATGTGAAAAAATATCTATTATTTCTAAAGATAGTCTCAGGCTAGATCATAGAAATTCTACAAAGTAAAATCACACTATTTTGTAACTTATTTCATGAACATGAAGGAGTCATTACAAGATTCTTTATCATGAGAGTGAAGTAAACCAATACAACATGGTGAATGGTTGAATGGATAGCAAAAGCTTAGAGACAGAAAAAAACAGGGATTTATTGTAACTGTTCAGATGGGAAATAGAATGGCCCTGATCAAGGACAGTGACAGTGGAGATAGGTTACCAAGAACAGGATAGATACACTACCATAATATTTATAAAGCAGTATATTCTACATGTTAAGCTTCTGGTCCATGTCAGATCAGGGAAGGTCATGGAGAAGTCTTTTTACCTTCACTATTATTATGTATTGGAAGGATTGATGCTGAAGCTGAAACTCCAATACTTTGGCCACCTGATGCTATGAACTGGCTCATTGGAAAAGACCCTGATGCTGGGAAAGATTGAAGGCAGGAGGAGAAGGGGACAGCAGAGGATGAGATGGTTGGATGGCATCACTGATTCGATGGACATGAGTTTGAGCAAGCTCTAGGAGTTGGTGAAGGACAGGGAAGGCTGGTGTGCCCCAGTCCATGGGGTCACAAAAGAGTTGGACACAACTGAACAACTGAACTGAACTGATTGTATATACAGCATTAAAAAGTTATATAGAAAATGATGCTCAGAGAAGACTGTAGAACTTCTATTGCCATTATAGAGAGCACCTGTTTAGCAGTTGTTGGTCAATTTGTTACTTCTGTGCCAAAGCAAAAGCTATTACATCCATCTGATACACCTGTTATTTCTGTGCCAAAGCAAAAGCTATTACATCCATCTGATATACCTGTATGTTTAGCAACAGAACAAATAACTGCTATAGGATCTATATGGCAAGTTGTGCTTTAAAACTGTTCACTACATTAGCCATCACTGGCCTGAAAAGCAAATGACAGTAGCTGCAGATGTTTTCAGGAGCATGTTTTCTTTTAGATGTTTCTTAAATAGAATGTGGCTTTTAAGCTCAGAGGTGGACCAAGGCAAAATGGCAAAGTACAAAGCAAAGCCTTGGCAGTTACATTACTGTGATTCATGTTGGGGAAAAATTGTTCACCAGGCATATACAGAGCAAACAAACAAACAAATCCAAGTGTTCATGAAAATGACTCTAAAAATTTTTAATATAATGTTGCATTAAAGCCTCACCCTTATTAAAGATATAAGAATGCAATCAAAAGTAAATTTTTTAAAAATCTGTTAGATTTTGTTTTTATGTTTAGATTTGTTTTTATTATATATATATAATAGTCATGTCATGAGGAAAGATATTTTATTTTGATTGGCAAAAGCATATTTGATGACTTTAAATCCATATTTTCAATTATGTTTCAGATACTAGAAAAAAGGTTTGAAAAGGATGGCCTGGATCCAGTTTATTCTTCCCCTTACCTTTTATTCCTGAAAAATGTAGCCAAAAGCCATTCACTTGGGTTAGGGCTTCAAGCTGGGGATGGCTGCAGGGAGTGTGTTCAACTAGAGCAGGGTGAGAAGGATTTCACAGCACCGGGTGTTGAAGCCTGAGTGAGGCAGCCAGGTGTGGGATATTAGAACCAGAGAAGAGTGAGGAGCATGTCCACATGGGGGCATCCTGGCAAGGGGAGTGACCATCTGAACAGGAGTCTCGGGCAGGAGAGGGAATGGCAACAGACAAAGGAGATTCATTATGTATTGATCAAACATGTAATTATATTAAAGATAATGGGAGTCAAGACTTCCCAGGTGGTCTGGTGGCTAACACTCCATGCTCCCAATGTAGGGGGCCCAGGTTTAATCCCTCGTCAGGGAACTAGGTCTCACATACTGCAACTAAGGGTCCACACGCCACAACCAAGATCCAGTGCATTAAAATAAAGAAAGAAAGAAAATAAAGGGAGCCTTACTGTCAAATGAAGGAGTTAAAACATGGAAATTCAGAAACTAGAATAAATGTATGGTAGTATAGCTATCAGGGAGAACACATGGTTTTCAATAGATAGAGATATAAATACACAGATGTAAATTAACATGTGTGTGTGTGTGAATATTTACGTGTATATGTGTGTATATAGGGACACATTCTATCAGGAATCCACTTAGCCAGTTAATCAAAACAAACATCCTCAGTCATGGTAAAAATTTACAAGGTCTACAATTTAATAAGGTGCAATTAGAACGTAGCATCATTTCTGTGATATTCCTATCAAGATGCATTATCTAAACTGAATCATGAAGAAACACTGGACTGTTGCAAATTGAGAAACACTCTGTTAAATAAAGGAATAATATTTTTTAAATGCCAAGATCATGACAGAGGAAGGAGGGTCTGTTCTGCCTAAAGGAGACAATGAGAAATGACCCATGAAACATAAGACATGATTCTAAACTGGATTCTTTTGCTATGAAGCCATTATTTAGATAATTGATAAAATCTGAATGGGGGCTCTAAATTAGATGGTAGCAATATATCCCCTAGAGGAGGAAATGGCAACCCACTCCAGTATCCTTACCCGGGAAATCCCATGGACAGAGAAGCCTGGCGGGCTACAGTCCAAGGGGTCTCAAAGAGTCAGACACGACTGAGCACAATATATCCATGTTAATTTGCTTGTTTCAGTGATCAGACTGTGGCTATCTAAGAGAATATTCTTATCTGTATGATACACCCAACCACTGGGGCAACAGGTCAACAACTTACTTTCAAGTGGTTTGGGGAAAAAATAGTCTGTGCTAACTATACTTGCAAATCTTCTGTTAGTCTGAGATTGTTTTAAAATATAAAAGGGAAATAACCACTACAGAGAGAATATATTAAAGAATCCAACAAAATCTAAAAACATATGGTGCAGAATTTAAATCTGTGAATCTTTCAGGTGTTTGTCTACAATTCTAGAAAGATTTATTATTAGGGATTTTTCTTGTTAAAATGACCTTGCATGATATAAAAATGCAAATAGAAAATACAGCTTTTTCAAAAGAAAAACTGTGAATTTTATTCAAGAAAAGTAGTGTCTGGATGGATAGGAATAATTAAAATGGATAAAGAGATTCTAACACTTTCCGTGAAAAAAAAAATGGGCAGAAATGAGTATTGGGTACATATACCATTCTGGGGATAGAATGTGTTATAGCAGAATAGACTATATGAAAATTGGATTTATGAAATGGGATAAAAGGATTAAAACAGAGGAATATCACAGATGAAAAGACAGAAAACACAAAGACACAGTGAAGGCAAACAGTGTTATTCCTAGATAAAGGGAGGAATACACAAACAGGTGACTGCTGGCAGTCCTTTCTGCCTGGATCCAAATTAGATTTAAGGTTATAAAGACCAACTGAGGGCCTAAGCAATAGAGTCAAAGAAAAGAAATAAAATCTAGAAAAAGCTAGCAAAATAGTCTGGTGAAATAATATTTTATTGCCTATGGACATCCTTTTATTTGCTATTTGATTGCTTTTTATCTGTTAAACTGGCTTCTAGTTTCAAATGACTCCTGGAAGCTTCTATTTCAAGATGGAAGATTGAGCCTGGTTGTCTTACTTTCCGAGGACATAAAAACGATATTAGTGAATAAAAATGAGACTAGACATATCACACCAAAGAGAATGACAGGAAAGTCAGCATTGGTTTAATGATACAAAATATAGAAGGCAGAAGAAAACAGTTGATATAAGAAACAGAAAAGCCTAAATAAGTGATGATTAGAACAACATGGAGAAGGAAGCTAACATGCTAAGAGGCACAAAATTCAAAGCCACCATCAACAGGAAAGGAGGTGGGGCAGTAGATGGAGTAGCAGAGGCCCTGGATACCTGTCCCAAAAAGCTCCCTGCCCCCATCCATTGTCCCCTAGAGCAGGGCTGGCCTGGGGTTTCCATGGGTTTGAAGGATGCACATTTTTTTTTCTTCTTTTTGCAGACATAATTTATGAAGGTGATTGGAAATAATATGAGTCTGTAAGCAATGCTAACTTTTAAAGTGTTTTCTTTTTCCAGATTTATTGAGATAAAATTGACATACAACATTGTATAAGCTTAAAATGTATTAATACAATGTGTTGATTTGGTACATGTATATACTGCAATAAGATTATGACTTTAGCATTAGCTAACACCTCCATCATGTCACATACTTACTATTTCATTTTGTGGCAGGAACATTTAAGATCTACTCTATTAGCAAATAGTATATAGATGAACTTGGGCTTCCCTTGTGGCTCAGTTGGTAAAGAATCTGCCTGCAATGTGGGAGATCTGGGTTCGATTTCTGGGTTGGAACAATCCCCTGGAGAAGGGCAAGGCTACCCACTCCAGTATTCTGGCCTGGAGAATTCCATGGACTGTATAGTCCATGGGGTCGCAAAGAGTTGGACATGACTAAGTGACTTTAACTTCACTTCATGTCATAGATGAACTTATTTGCAAAACAGAAAACCTATGGACACCAAGGGGGATTGTGGAGGTGAGATAAACTGGGAGATTGGGACTGACATATGTACACTACTGATACTATGCATAAAATAGATAATTAATGAGAACCTAATGTATAGTACAGGGAACTCTACTCAGTGCTCTGTGGTATACTACAAGGGAAGGAAATCCAAGGAAGAGGGGATATTCTTATACAGACAGCTGATTTACTTTGCTGTACAGTAGAAACTAACACACCATTGTAAAGCAACTATACTTCAAAAAATTTTTTAATAAATTAAAATGTACTTTAGGAAAAAAAATTTTTAAGTATATAATACAGTACTGTTAACTATAACCTCCAGGTTATGCATTAGATACCCATATTTTATTCAACTTCTCTTAACAACAACAACAAAAAAAAAAAAAACGATTGGGAAAAAAAGAGTTCCTGACAGTACCTCAAAACTAAAGTCATCTCTATTCTGGAATTTGGAGAACCCCAGACCAAAACCTAGCAACTCAGCCCTCACCTGAAACAAAGCTGCGCCCAGGGCAGAACCATCTCTGTCACATGTCCTTTCCCCGAGAGGGAAATAGCACCAAACCACCTCCTTCCACACACACAGCAGATAGAACATGTATCAGCACCCAGGCAAATGGACCTAAACTACAGAGCATTTCTATTACATGCAAGAAAACTAACAACTGAAAGAGAGTGAACAAGATGAATAAATATTGCTCCTGCAGGAAGAAAAATCACTGGCCAAAAAAAAGTAAAACAGAAGAGGAGGAATGCAAGAATGGAGGCATCCAATTAGCAGCCTAGTTAGTGCAAAGAAAGGTCATAACACCTTCTTTGTAAGAGGCCTAAAAAGCCATCACAGATTAAACAGATGCTCACTGCAAATTACCAATTTTCCTTTGGAGTGTTTGCCTCTAAGAAGTAGAACTGTGCCAAAGGACTGTTGAAGCTATTCATCACTAATATTTTTGGACAATTTAGCTTTTACCAAGTTCACGTACATGATATTTACTACTGTCATAAAACAACAAACAGATAGACATATAAAGTAGCACCTGCCTAGCAACCTGAGGCACCTTCTGTAGTTTGTGTGGCTTCTGCCTGATGAACTGTGCCTCTTCCATTCCTGCTTTTCCCTAAATAGGAAGTTCTACAGGAAATGTTTCAAATTCCAGGAAAGAAGTACTAGCATCTACCTATTATTTTTGCTTTTCAAAATGGAAATAACTGCTTCTATACACATCACTTCTTCTGCCTAAGACCAAATTTTTGAAATAATGATTTGTACAAAACTCTAATTTCTTTTGAATGATTAGCTAATTTAGAGAGATATGGAGCTTTATTTGCCAATTCTTTTTTAGCAGACTCCCAGATTATTTCTAAACCCAATTATAGTTATTAAATGCATTCTTTATAATAGTTCAAAATCATTATATTTAATTGGTCTAAGACATAACAGATTTTCATACTCCAATTATGGTAAAGGCACAGAGTCTCCTTCTTGGAGAAACTTGATTCTCAGAAAGGTTTAAGATGAATTATGACTATCCTGGAGGGAAAGAGAATAGTTGATTAACCCATGGAAGGAAAAAAAATAATAATGTTAGTAAGTTAGACATCTAAGTGTTTTAATGTCTTTAAATACTTAGTTTCATAAATAACTAACATTTATATTTAATTATTTACTAAGATAATTTTCAATGGAAGAGACCACTCTATCTGTGCTCAGGACCAATTTAAAGTAATTTAAGACAATTATTTATTTCTACTTTTGTGTAATGCATTTTAATAACATTTAAAATATTTAATCTCAAGTAAATCAAAATTTTTTAAATGTACTATATTTTAGAGAATATTGAATATTCTTATTTAATTTTTGCAAATTGTCTGAGAATGTCTCTACCAAGATTTTTTTGTTTTCCTCTTACAAAATTTATAAATTACTGAGAGGTCAAACACACAAGTTTTTCCCAAGAATTTTATATTTTAAAAACATTTTCCTATTGCCTAATCATCTATCTAGGCATTTTCTAAGAGTTTTCTTTTGTCACCTTTCTTCTTTTAAAAAAAAATTATTTTGTATGGAGGCATAGTTGGTTAACAATGTTGTGACAGTTTCACGTGAACAGCAAAGGGACTTAGCCATACACATTCAATACATGTGTTCATTCCCCCACAAACTCTCTAAAGGTTTTTTTTAACTAATGTCACCGTGACCATCACTGCATAATGTATAAAAAATAGAATCATGAAGCTGTACACTTAAAACCAACGTAATGTTGTACAATCCAAAGAAGACAAATTATGATAGCTACTAACACGAGAATATATTTCTTCTTTGACCAACATGGTGCTTGGAGGATTACTGGAAATAAGTATTAGAATTTGGGGGGGAATCAATTTGGAAATTTGTCTTGCTTAATCATATATATTGTAGTAAGTAGAACAATTACCTTTAAAATTGGGTCTGATTCTCGCATCATACCCCGACGTCCTCCCCATTAATTTATCTAGAAAGTCAGAAGGTGACATTGGGGCACTTCGAGACCTTGCACTGTCTGTTTCCTTTGTTGCAACCAAACTGCAAATGAGAAAAAAAAAAAGATTTTAACCAAAAAGTCTTCCTAACAGTCGTTACCGTAAAATGTAAAATTAAAATGCTAAGCAAAAAGTACCTTTGAAATCAAACCCCCAAAAAGGTCCATATACTGTAGAGTGAATATTATCATGACAGGTATTTATAGATTTACAGTCAGAATTCACAAGTGTTCACATGTATTTAGCAGTGACAATATTTGTGTTAAGTTTGGAAACAAAGCTACTCCAAATTATTAGGCTTTCAAAATTTGTATTTACCCAAACTTTATTTCTGATTGCAATGTTTAGCTAAAATTATCCTTTGTGATTCAAGCATAAGAAAATGTGAATGTTCAGCTGTGAAATACAACTCCTATAGCTTTTATAGAGGAAAAACACACCACCTTTTAGGTTTTGAGAATTTTTCTTAACAGCAATAAAACTTCTGCCCTAAATATTAAACAATAATGTTCTTTTCATCAATCAGAATGAGTGCTTCCTATATTAGTAACATGTTCACTTAAATTTATTCTGCTTTCACTTTGTGTTCCTCTTCTACAATACATTTTGTTCAGATCTAAAATGTGTGCATGGAGACTGATAAATTACCATAAATGTGGTCTGTGTACTTGGCTGTTATCCAATGAGAAGCTGTGTCTGGGAAAGGTAGAGGGTTATTGCATTTTTTTTCATTCAAACATGTTCCTTAGAAGCCCGCAAGTGACTGCACCCCCGTCTAGCTCCTCATTCGCCTAGGCTAGCCCCCAGAAGGTCTGGGCCTGCTTGCTAGTGTCAAATGAATCTTTTTATCTACAGAGCTTTGCTCAAGAAAGTGAAGCAGACTTTCTGAGGACACGTGTTTGATATATATATAAATATATTTGACCTGATGTTACTTCTAGAGATTGTCAGTCATCACATCCTCCCAACTCTGTCACTCAGAGCATTATCAAACTCTGAACCTTTGTGGTCCCTCTCAGAAGTATCAAGTTATTAAATTCCTCCTGCCAGAATTTCCAACAAGTAGTGAAAATGGGCTTAGAACCATAACCATTAAATTACCTACTACATTTATATGAAAAGTGAAAGTGAAAGTGAAGTTGCTCTGTCATGTTGGACTCTTTGCGACCCCACGAACTGTAGCCTACAAGGATCCTCCGTCCATGGGATTTTCCAGGAAAGGGTACTGGAGTGGGTTGCCATTTCCTTCTCCAGGGGATCTTCCTGACCCAGGGATTGAACCCGGGTCTCCCGCATTGTTTGTATTCAGTAATTAATAAGCACAACTGTAAAATCTAATATCAATGATAATGCAAGAATAATATTTATGAAAGTATAGTATCACAGCTAACAGCACCTATTAACTCTTGTCCTGTTCTAGAGGATGTAACTAGTTCTGGACGTCTAAGTCATTTATCTTCCCAATAACTGTCATTCTGTCTCTCTTGCTTTCTCTCTAAACAGAAGCTTCTTCTCTCCCTATTCTGTTGCCTCCATATTACTTTGTAATCCCTTATCTATGATCATTACTGGTCAGTTGAACCCCTTGCCACAGTGATCTCTGGAAAGTTTATTCTGAAGTCACAATAATCATCATGAAAAGAAAAATAAAAAACCTACTCTCTTCTCAATAACTCTAGAACTTTCCCCCACCATCTGGCTTTAAGAAACTTTTGCCTGTCCTTCAGCATTTGCTCATTTTCCATAGCCCAAGAAGACTGGGCAGAAAAGGGCATTTGGGGGGCTCTCCTGGCTACATACTGCTGCTTCTAAACTATTCCCTGGGTTTCCTTTGCAAAACCCTCCTTTTCGGTTGTCAGAAAATAAAATTCTACATTTTTTACCAACAAATAAACCAACTTACCTGGATCTCGATACTCTGCCCATCAACTTTTAAAAAATAATACCCTGAGCTGGCAAGCACTCACATTTTGCATTTGTGGAGAAGGTTGTCATAGGTTATCTGGGTCAGCTCTGTATGCAGTGACATGTAGCCTTAGAAGAGAGAAGCAGTGGTATGTTTGATTGCGAGTAGAAGAGGAAAGACGGTGTGGCCACAGAGGCAGAGATGAGAGCGGTGTGCCCATAGCCAAGGAATTCCAGTGATCAGCAGAGACTGGAAGAGGAAGGAACAGATTCTCCCCGAGCGCCTCTGAGGGTGGGCGGTCCTACTCACATCTTGTCTGGAGCCCAGTGAACTCATTTCAGACATCTGGACTCCAGAACTGTGAGAAAATGAATTTCTGTTGTTTTAAGCTACCCAATTTGACTTGTTACGACAGTCATAGGAATCTAATAGAAGCCTTCTGGTGAATTTTTTTACTCTACTTTTCAACTGAAGAATTACTCTTCTGTTCTTCCTGCAATTCATTTTCTTTATCATTTGTTTCAATTGGAGGATAATTACAATAGTGTGATGGTTTTTGCCATACATCACCATGAATTGACCACAGATACACACGTGTCCCCCACATCCTGAACCTCCCATCCACCTCCCTCCTCCCCACCCCACCCTTCCAGGCTATCCCAGAGCACTGGCTTTAGGTGCCCTGCTTCATGCATCAAACTTGCACTGGTCATCTATTTTACATATGGTAAGGTATATGTTTCAGTGTTATTCTCTCAAATCATCCCACACTCTCCTTCTCCCAGAGTCCAAAAGTCTGTTCTTTACATCTGTGTCTTTCTGTAATTTCCATCTCTCTACTGGTATTTTGTATTTGGTGAGATACTATTGTCATGACTTTCTTTCCACTTCTTTGGGCATGGTATCCTTTAGTTCTTTGAAAGAATTTTAAAAAGCTGATTTTATGTCTTTGGCTATTAATTGACTTTTCTGAATTAATTCGGTAAAATCTACATTCTTTGTAATATATGACTATGGGAATATCTGTTTAGTTGACTTCAGTTCAATTCGGTTCAGTCGCTCAGTCGTGTCCGACACTTTGTGACCCCATGAATCGCAGCACGCCAGGCCTCCCTGTCCATCACCAACTCCCAGAGTTCACTCAGACTCACGTCCATCGATTCAGTGATGCCATCCAGCCATCTCATCCTCGGTCGTCCCCTTCTCCTCCTGCTGCCAATCCCTCCCACCATCAAAGTCTTTTCCAATGAGTCAACTCTTTTCATGAGGTGGCCAAAGTACTGGAGTTTCAGCTTTAGCATCATTCCTTCCAAAGAAATCCCAGGGTTGATCTCCTTCAGAATGGACTGGTTGGCTCTCCTTGCAGTCCAAAGGACTCTCAAGAGTCTTCTCCAACACCACAGTTCAAAAGCATCAATTCTTCAGTGCTCAGCCTTCTTCACAGTCCAACTCTCACATCCATACATGACTACTGGAAAAACCATAACCTTGACTAGACGGACCTTAGTCAGCAAAGTAATGTCTCCGCTTTTGAATATACTGTCTAGGTTGGCCATAACTTTTCTTCCAAGGAGTAAGCATCTTTTAATTTCATGGCTGCAGTCACCATCTGCAGTGATTTTGGAGCCCCCAAAAATAAAGTCTGACACTGATTCCACTGTTTCCCCATCTGCTGCTGCTGCTGAGTCACTTCAGTCGTGTCCGACTCTGTGTGACCCCATAGACGGCAGCCCACCAGGCTCCTCCGTCCCTGGGATTCTCCAGGCAAGAACACTGGAGTGGGTTGCCATTTCCTTCTCCAGTTTCCCCATCTATTTCCCTTGAAATGATGGGACCGGAAGCCAATGTCTTCGTTTTCTGAATGTTGAGCTTTAAGCCAACTTTTTCACTCTCCTCTTTCACTTTCATCAAGAGGCTTTTCAGTTCCTCTTCACTTTCTGCCATAAGGGTGGTGTCATCTGCATATCTGAGGTTATTGATATTTCTCCCAGCAATCTTGATTCCAGCTTGTGTTTCTTCCAGTGTCAAAGGCTTTGGCATAGTCGATAAAGCAGAAGTAGATGTTTTTCTGGAACTCTCTTGCTTTTTCCATGATCCAGCGGATGTTGGCAATTTGATCTCTGGTTCCTCTGCCTTTTCTAAAGCCAGCTTGAACATCAGGGAGTTCACGGTTCACGTATTGCTGAAGCCTGGCTTGGAGGATTTTGAGCATTACTTTACTAGCATGTGAGATGAGTGCAATTGTGCGGTAATTGGAGCATTCTTTGGCATTGCCTTTCTTTGGAATTGGAATGAAAACTGACCTTTTCCCTTTCTGTGGCCACTGCTGAGTTTTCCAAATTTGCTGGCAGATTGAGTGCAGCACTTTCACAGCATCATCTTTCAGGATTTGAAACAGCTCAACTGGAATTCCATCACCTCCACTAGCTTTGTTCGTAGTGATGCTTTCTAAGGCCCACTTGACTTCACATTCCAGGATGTCTGGCTCTAGATGAGTGATCACACTTAGAGACCAACTAATAATTAGACAGTGATTTTTTTAAACTCCTAGGGCCAGTAAGTCTCCTGGTATTTTCATGGGGCCCTAAGCTCATGGGGCTATTCTTCAACATTGAGTCATGCAATTGATGAATCTGCTGTAGCCTTACTTCCTATTTGCACAAAAGATCCAAAGACACTGGAGGGAGCTCACGGTCTTCTTGGTATTCGTTTGCTAGGCCTCTCTTAACAAAGTACCACTGGCTAAAGGTTTAAACAACAGAAATTAATTTTCTCACAGTTCTGGGAGCTAGGAATCCAACATCAAGGTGTTGGCAGGGTTAGTTTCCTTCGAGAGTCTCCCTCCCTTGCTTCTAGGTGGCCGTCTTCTCTCTGTGTCTTCACATGGTCCTTCCTCTCTGTGTGTCTGTGTCCTAATCTCTTCCCAGAAGGACACCAGTCACATTAGGTTGGAGTCTACCAATATGACCTCATTACAACTTAATTATCAACAAATAATTCTGAGATACATTCTGAGATACTGGGAGTTAGAACTTCAACATGCAAATTTTGGAAAGATGCGGTGCAGTCCAGTATAGTGGACTGGATCTCATGACCACAGACATATGTGTGGACTTCTAGATGCCCAGGAATATGTGGGGCTTTTCAAAGCCCCTAGGGATATTTATCACTCCACTGTTTTTTCTTTCAAGCTTCTTGGTTAGTCTGTTGTTTACACTCACTGACCTCTACTGCCTCAGGTACCTGTGAAGTTAAGAAATACACAAACATCTTCAAGAAAAAGCAACTGGAGTCTCCCAGAAAACCTCCAGACAGGTAAAATCAGGGCAATTTTCCAAGAATATGATTTTAAAGAAATTTAAACTCCAATCTGTCCCCTCTGGTAGCTACCAGGCTGCTGTTTTTACTGTGACTGTGTGCTATTGGCTTACAATGCTACTAAGGAGCTCAGGAAAAAGGAAGGGAATACGGCAAGTTACAAGCCAGAAATCCCATTGTTCTTACCAAGGTTCAGATGTTTTCCTTGATTAAACTACTTCATGGGTTACTGCAAGTCTCTGATTAAGTACCAGAGTTCTGAGAAAGCTGATTGTCACTTTTTTGGACAGTTTTCTCATTGCTTTCATGGAGGAAGGAGTTTACAGAAGTTGGTATTCCATTAATTTTGCTATCACTGTTCTGACACTGTCTTCACAGATTTCTTTTTGTATTTGTTTTACTGTATTTATGACTTAGAGAACCACCATGGATGGAGCTCACAGCTCCATCCATCTTTCTCTGCTTGGGACTTATGTTTACTCCCATGGTAACAGTTAATTCCCATAATATTATTTTGTAGAACTCTTAAAAACTCTTTTCTTGTAAGTAATGTAAAGATTTGTTTTTAAAAGAAAAGATACAGAGTTTACCTTTTGGGTTGCACCATAATGAATAGTCAACAATTTTAATTAACTAACTAACAGTAAATATTCTACCAATAAGAGAGAAGAAAGGGGAATGAGAAAGAGAGAAATATCAACATGACAAATGTTAATTGATCATTTTCAAAATTTGGCTACCTATATTTTCAGATATATTAAGTATTATATAGCGCATTAAAGAAACCAAACCATGAAGGGCAACAAATGTAATTAAGAGTCATACTGCATGCAAAATAGAAGTAATTTTAACAAAATAGAAGTAATTTGATTTTTAACAAATAGAAGTTTTAACAAAATAGAAGTAATTTAACAAAATAGAAGTAATTTGATTTTTTTAGGCAGATAAATGCTAAATTTTAATGATAATTGCTTGCATTCATACAGTACGTACCTTCCAAAAAAGTCTGTATTTTCCTAATACCTTTTATTAACCTACTTATAAAATAATTTTTTCAAATGTTACATCTAACATTAATCTTAAAATAGAATAAGAGGCTGGGAAGAAGATGGAAGAGGAGTAAGATGGGGAGATCACAAGCCTCCCCCCAAATACATCAAAAACTCATCAAGATACAGAACTCCTACAAAGCAACCTCTAGGTGACAACAGAGGAGACCCCAGGCCTCCAGGGGCACAGGCTAAGCTCCCTGAAATGAGAACACAGGCACAAGTCACCCCCAACAAGAAATCAACAGAAACCACCCAACCAACATTTCCCTCCAAGGGCAAAAATCAAAAGGAAGAAGTAATACAACCCTAAAGCCTGAGAAAAGGAGACCCCAAGTGGAGCAAGTTAGGGAAAAAAAAAAAAAGATGAAAATACAAAGCACAAATGAGAAAGCAAGGTAGAAACTCACAAGACCAAATAAATGAAGAGGAAATAAGTCATCTCCCTGAAAGAGAATTCAGAATGATAGTAAAGATGCTCCAAAGACTTGAAAATATAATGGAGAAAATGCAAGAAGCATTTAATACAGTTAATACAATCACCAAGGACATAGAAGAAATAAAGAATAAGCAAACAGAGATGAACAACACAATTACTGAAATTAAAAATACTCTAGAAGGAACCAGTAGCAGAATAACTGAGTCAGAGGAACAGATAAGTGAGCTGGAGGGTAAAATGGTGGAAATAACTGCTGAAGAGCAGAATAAAGGGAAAGGAATGAAAAGAATTGAAGAAAGCCTCAGAGACCTTTGGGACAGTATTAAATGTACCAAAATGCAAGCTATAGGGATCCCAGAGGAAGACGATAAAAGAAAGGCACTGAGAAAATTTTTGAAGAAATTATAGTTGAAAACTTCCCCAACATGGGAAAGGAAATAGTCAATCAAGTCCAAGACGTGCAGAGAGCTCCCTACAGGTTAAACTCAAGGAGAAACACATTGAGAGACATATTAATCAAACTAACAGGGATTAAGCACAAAGAAAGAATATTAAAAGCAGCAAGGGAAAAGCAACAAGTAACATACAAGGGAAAACCCATACAATTAGCAGCAGATCTTTCAGCAGAAACTCTACAGGCCAGAAAGGAATAGCAAGATATATTTACTAAGTACTGAAAGAGAAAAACCTACAACCACGATTACTATACACATCAAAGATCTCATTCAAAATTAACAGAGAAATCAAAAGCTTTACAGACAAACAGAAGTTAAGAGAATTCAGCACCACCAAACCAGCCCTGCAACAAATACTGAAGGGACTTACATAGCCAGTAAACACAAGAGAAAATAAAGACCTACAAGAACAAACCCAAAACAATCAAGAAAATGTTAATAGGAACATAAGTATCAATAATTACCTTAAATGGAAATGGATTAAATGCACCAACCAAAAGATACGCACTGACTGAATGGATACAAAAACAAGACCCATATATATGCTGCCTACAGGAGACCCACTTCAGACCTAGAGACACATACAGACTGAAAGTAAAAGGATAGAAAAAGATATTCCATGCAAATGGAAAGCAAAAGAAAGCTGCAGTGGCAATCCTTATTTTCAGACAAAATAGACTTTAAAATAAAGAATATCCTAATAGACAAAGAAAGACACTACATAATAATACAGGGATCAATCCAAGAAGAAGACGTAACAACTGCAAACATCTATGCACCCAACATAGGAGCACCTCAATACATAAAGCAAACACTAACAGGCATAAGAGGAAAAACTGACAGCAACACAATAATAGTAGAAGACTTTAACACCCTACTTTCACCAATGGACAGATCATCAAAACAGAGAATCAATAAGGAAACATAAACCTTAAATGAAACATTAGACCAAATGGATCTAATTGATACTTTCAGGACTTTCCATCCAAATGCAGAAGAATACACTTTCTTCTCAAATGCACATGGAACATTCTCCAGTATAGACCACATCTTGGGCCACAAATCAAGCCTCAGTAAATTTAAGAAAATTAAAATTGTATCAAGTATTTTCTCTGACCACAATGCTATGAGACTAGATGCCAACTACAGGAAAAAAAGCAACAAAAAACACAAACTCATGGAGATTAAACAATACATTACTAAATAACAAAGAGGTTACTGAAGAAATAAGACAAGAAATCAAAAGATTCCTAGAAACAATTGACAATGAAAACAGGGTGACCCAAAACCTATGAGACTCAGCAAAAGCAGTTCTAACAGGGAGGTTTATAGTGATACAATCATACCTCGAGAAGCAAGAAAAGCATCAAATAGACAGCCTAACCTACATCTAAAGCAGCTGGAAAAAGAAAAACTAAAAACCCTCAAAGTCAGCATAAGGAAGGAGATCATAAAAATCAGAGCAGAAATAACTGAAAGAAATGATGGAAACAATAGCAAAGATTAATAAAACTAAAAGTTGGTTCTTTGAGAAGATAAACAAAATTGACAAACCACTAGCCAGGTTCATCAAGAAAAAAAGGGAGAAAAATTGAATCAATAAAATTATAAATGAAAAAGAAGAAGTTACAACAGACAGCATAGAAATACAAAGGATCATAACAGAATATTATGAGGAACCATATACTAAAAAAATGGACAACCTAGAGGAAATGGACAAGATACTTACAAAAGATCAGCCGCCCAAGACTGAACCAGGAAGAAACAGAAATTCTGAACAACCCAGTTACAAACATTGAAATTAAACCAGTGATCAAAAACCTCCCACAGAACAAAAGTCCAGGGCCAGATGGCTTCACAGGGGAACTCCATCAAACATTTAGAGAAGAACCAATGCCTATTTTTGTGAAACTCTTCCAAAAAATTTGCAGAGGAAGGAACACTTCCAAACTCATTCTACAAGGCCACCATCACTCTGATACCAAAACCAGGAAAAAATAACACAAAAAAAGAAAATGACAGGTCAATATCATGATGAATATAGATGCAAAAATCCTCAACAAAATTATAGCAAACAGAATCCAACAATATATTAAAAGCTCATACACCATGATCAAGTCAGGTTTATTCCAGGATGCAAGCATTCTTCAATATACACAAATTAATCAATGTGATACACCACACTAACAAATAGAAAGATAAAAACCATATAATCATCTCAACAGATGCAGAAAAAGCCTTTGACAAAATCCAGCATCCATTTATGATAAAAATGCTTCAAAAAAATGGGCATAGAAGGAACCTACCTCAACATAGTAAAGGCCATATATGAAAAGCCCACAGCAAACATTATTCTCAATGGTGAAAAACTAAAAGCTTTCCCTCTAAGATCAAGAGCAAGGCAAGAGTGTCCACTCTCATCACTATTATTCAACATAGTTTTGGAAGTCCTAGCTATGGAAATTAGAGAAGAAAAAGAAATAAAAGGAATCCAGAACGGAAAAGAAGTAAAACTCTCACTGTTGGCCAATGACATGATACTATACATAGAAAACCCAAAAGAAACTATCAGAAAATTACTAGAGCTAATCAGCAAATTCAGCAAAGTCACAGGATACAAAGTTAATATACAGAAATCATTTGCACTCCTATATACTAACAATGAAAAATCAGAAAGAGAAATTAAGGAATCAATACCATTCAGCATTGCAATAAAAATAATAAAATATCTAGGAATAAACCTACCTAAAGAAACAAAAGACCTGTATATGGAAAACTATAAGACACTGATGAAAGAAATCAAAGATGATATAAACAGATGGACAGATAGTCCACGTTTCTAGGTAGGAAGAATCAATATTGTGAAAATGACTATACTACCAAATGCAATATACAGATTCAATGTGACCCCTTTCAAATTACCAATGGCCACAGAACTAGAACAAAAAAATTTTACAATTCATATGGAAACACTAAAGACCTCAAATAGCTAAAGTAGTCTTGAGAAAGAAGAATGGAGCTGGAGGAATCGACCTTCCTGACTTCAGACTATACTACAAAGCTATAGTCATCAAGACAGTATGGTACCGCCACAAAAAACAGAAATATAGACCAATGGAAAAGACAGAGAACCCAGAGATAAACCCACGTACCTATCGGTAACTTATTTTTGACAAAGGAGGCAAGAATATACAATGTGGCAAAGACAGCCTCTTCAATAAGTGGTGCTGGGAAAACTAGCTACATGCAAAAGAATGAAATTAGATCACTACCTAATGCCATACATAAAGATAAACTCAAAATGGACTAAAGACCTAAATGTAAGACCAGAAACTATTAAACTCTTAGAGGAGAACATAGGCAGAATACTCCACGGCATAAAGCAAGATCTTCTATGACTTACCTTCTAGAGTAATGGAAATAAAAACAAAAGTAAACAAGTGGGACCTAATTAAACTTAAAAGCATTTGCACAGAAAAGGAAACTACAAACAAGGTGAAAAGACAACTTTCAGAATGGGAGAAAATAATAGCAAGGGAAACAACTGATAAAGAATTAATTTCCAAAATATACAAGCAGCTTATAGAACTCAATATCAGAAAAACAAACAACCCAATCCAAAAGTGGGAAAGGGACCTGAAGAGACATTTCTCCAAAGAAGACATACAGATGGCTAACAGACACATGAAAAGATGCTCAACATCAGTCATTATCAGAGAATGCAAATCAAAACTACAATGAGATGCCACTTCACACCAGTCAAAATGGTCATCATCAAAAAGTCTACAAACTATAAATGCCAGAGAGGTTGTGGAGAAAAGGGAACACTCTTGTATTGCTGGTGGTAATGTAAACTAATACAACCACTATGGCAGATGGTATGGAGACTCCTTAAGAAGCTAGGAATAAAACTACCATAAGACCCAGCAATCCTAGGCATATACCCTGAGGAAGTCAAAATTGAAAAAGACACATGTATCCCGATGTTCACTGCAGCACTATTTAGCTAGAACATGGAAGCAACCTAGATGTCCATTGACAGATGAATGGATAAAAAAGCTGTGGTACATATATACAAGGGACTACTACTTAGCCATAAAAAGAAATGCATTTGAATCTGTTCTAATGAGGTGGATGAAACTAGAGCCCATTATACAGAGTGAAGTAAGTCAGAAAGAGAAATATAAATATTGTATACTGATATATATATGGAATCTGAAGAGATGGCACTGATGAATTTATTTTCAGGGCAGCAATGGAGAAACAGACATAGAGGACGGACCTATGGACAAGGTGGAGGAGAGGAGGGAGAAGGGGGGATGTATGGAGAGAGGAACACAGAAATTTACAATACCATGTGTAAAACAGATAACCAACGGAGTTTTCTATGTGACTCAGGGAACTCAAACAGGGGCTCTGCAACAGGCTGAAGGTGGGGTATGGAGGGAGATGAGAGGGAGTTCTTGGAGGGAGGGGACATGGGTGTACCTATGGCTGATTCTTGTTGACTTATGACAGAGAGCCACAAAATTATGTAAAACAATTATCCTTCAGTTAAAAAAAATTTAAAGGGTTAGAATAGAATAAGAACATTAAATAAAAAACTTTTCATCTCCTATCAAGCAATCATTTATTCATTGTAATGGGTTATTATAAAAGTTTCATATTTGGACTAATGTGCAGAATAAGACAGTGAATATTTCCCAGTAGTTAGAGCTGTCCACTGTATATTTTTTTCTCTAATTATTACCCCACATTCAAGCTAGTGGTCAGTACTAACATGCTAAAGACATGTTATGTTGTAGTTTGTATAGTGTGTCATCACATTACTTAAGAACCCCAGGAATTCTGCACCCCTAGGGGAAGATAACAGGATTACACAATCAACATATAATATTTTCTGTGGTTAATGTATGATTCCACTAATGGTTATTCTGCACTTGACTTTTAATATAAAGAAATATAGAGTAGCAACAGTATTCTGTGTTCTACTTGCTTCCTCTCTGTATGTATCTGAATAGAAGCAAGATGACTCACCACCATCTTACCAGATAGTAACTGAGCCTCTTCCACAGAACACATACACACACATTATACCTGCACTGTCCCAAATTCCTGGTGGAATATCTTAAACTCTATTACCAAGAACTCTCTGTTCTCACCCAACTCAAATTATTTGAATAATTAAATAATAAAACCAAGATTATTACCTTTGAATAAAATGAAGTTATTTTAATAACTGAATAATAAAACCAAGAATATTACGTTTGAATAAAATGAAATTATTTGAATAAATAATGAAATCAAGAGTACTATTGTTTGAATAAGATGAAATAGTTCCTGATTCTTTTAAGATTAATAAATTGTTGCTTTAATCTTTCAATATTAATTTAAATTTATTTTAATTTTAATCTTTTACTTCTAAAGAGTCACAGTTTTAACTCAAAAGGAATTATCAGCAAAATTACATTGGTTAATTTGGCTTAAAAGCATTTCTACACAGGCTATCCCTTCGCTTCTGAAAGTGATGGAGGCTGTGCATATGGGTAGGCTTCCAATCACCTACTATTCTTGCTCTGGTATATTTTTTCTAGATCTTTCTTCCAATTACAGTAATATCTGAAACAGCACTGTAGACTGTGGTAGACTGTCTTCAAAGAACTGTAATCATTTAAGAGAGCTGATGGTAATAAATACATGCATACATAGTGTGACACTCCACATGATCAATCTGGGATCTTATTTTAATTTTTAAATAGTCAACATCATCTCTATATACATATTCAAAACGATGTTTCTTAAGTTATTAAAAGTCAGGGTAGAGGGAGCTGCCATATGATCCAGCAATCCCACTATTGGGCATATATTTGAAAGGATATATGCACCCTAATATTGACTGCAGTGCTGTTAACAATAGCCAAGACGTTGAAGCAACCTAAATGTCAACAGAGAAATGGATAAAGAAGATGTGGTACATATATACAATGGAACACAACTCAGCCATTAAAAATGATGAAATAATGCCATTTACAGCAACATGGATGGACCTGGAGATTATAATATTAAGTGAAGTAAGTCAGACAGAGAAAGACAAATATTACATGACATTACTTATATGTAGAATATTAAATAATGATACAAATGAGTTTATTTACAAAACAAAAACAGACTCACACAGGTAGGAAAAAAAAAAAAAGCATCATTACCAAGGGGAGAGGGATGAGGGAGGGGTAAATCAGGAGCTTGGGATAAACATACATCCTACAATATAGAAAACAGATAACCAACAAAGATCTACTGTACAGTACAGGGAACTCTACTCAATATTCTGTAATAACCTAAAGGAAAAGAATAAATATGTGCATAACTGAATCACTGTGTTGTACACCTGAAACGAACATAGCATTGTACAGCAACTATGAAAAGTGAAAGTGAAAGTCACTCAATAGTGTCCGACTCTGTGTGACCCCATGAACTATAGTCCATGGAATTCTCCAGGCCAGAATACTGGAGTGGGTAGACTTTCCCTTCCCTAAGGGATTTTCCCAACCCAAGACCTGAACTGAACCTAGGTCTTCTGCATTGCAGGTGGATTCTTTACCAGCTGAGCCACAGGGGAAGCCCAAAATAATCCAATATAAAATAAAAATATTCTTAAAAAGAAATAAACTCAGGGTAAGGGGAGGCAGTAGGAAGAAATCCAAGATGCATTTAGAATGAATTTTGGATAGGAAACTTTTTTCTTTGGTCTAAACCTCATACTTTCAACACAAATGTTGTGTTTACAGCAAGTTACTAAGTTGTTAGCAAATCACTCATGATCAATACTTTTGAAGGAAGCATCTCTGGATATTTTAGGAGTCTTCTGTTTATGAAAAATCTCTGCACTGATCTGCCTGCCTCCCACACTTGGCTTATCTTTTCTATGCTGTACCAAACACTAAATTTACTATTAACTTTCTCAGAAATTCTGTGGGCTCATACACATTCACATCAATGAACACTTTTTCACTTAAGAATCTTACATATTCTTATTTTTATAATGATATGCCACTTGAAGTTCAGAGACTTCAATTTCTTAGAAACTGACAGAAACTTATTTTCTTAAGCATTAAAATCAAATATCAAAATTCATCAAAAAGATAAGTCTCTTTCACTTCTCTTGTATTCCCTCCCTTCCTCTTTGATGAGACAAGAAAGTAAAATATATCTAAGTTTGGAAAACAGAAATAACCACTAAATATCACTAAATATAGATGCTTTAAAGATGAATATCAGTTCAGTTCAGTCACTCAGTCGTGTTTGACCCCGTGAACCACAGCACGCCAGGCCTCCCTGTCCATCACCAACTCCCGGAGTTCACTCAGACTCACAGCCATCGAGTCAGTGACGCCATCCAGCCATCTCATCCTCTGTTGTCCCTTTCTCTTCCTGCCCTCAATACTTCCCAGCATCAGAGTCTTTTCCAATGAGTCAACTCTTCACATGAGGTGGCCAAAGTACTGGAGTTTCAGCTTTAGCATCATTCCTTCCAAAGAAATCCCAGGGCTGATCTCCTTCAGAATGGACTAGTTAGATCTCCTTGCAGTTCAAGGGACTCTCAAGAGTCTTCTCCAACACCACAGTTCAAAAACATCAATTCTTCAGTGCTCAGCCTTCTTCACAGTCCAACTCTCATATCCATACATGACCACTGGAAAAACCATAGCCTTGACTAGACGGACCTTAGTCAGCAAGTAATGTCTCTGCTTTTGAAAATGCTATCTAGGTTGGTCATAACTTTTCTTCCAAGGAGTAAGCGTCTTTTAATTTCATGGCTGCAATCAGTTGCCTGCTAAAATGCACCTTAAAATTGAGAAGAGGAAAATATGAAGGCTGTAGCTAGGAAACATAATGTGGGTTTGAGACAAGTCTTGGCAGCTGGGGTCACAAATCTTTGTGCATCTGTTTTCTTAAGTTGGTTTGCACAGAAGAAAAAGTGACCTGAGCACTGATTAGTGCTCAGACTCCCGAGTAGAGAAAGCTTGGGGTATATGAGAGAAAGACAGTTGGACATGTATTTTCTAGCTTTAGAAACCAGTCCCATGGGATTACAATTCTTAATGGGGGCAAAAAAAAAAAAATATATCACACATCATTACTTGGAAGTTTCTGAGTTGTCAGAACAAGCAATTGACACTTCAAGCCTCGGTTTGAAAAATAAAACCCCGAATGGGAGAGATGAGCCAGTTCTTCCAAGTTCTTTATGGTTTTAGTCCCTTTACAGGAGAATTAAAGAGAAACTGAGACATCTGAGAACACGTGGAGTTTTGAGCATTTTGCACTAAAGCATCATTCCTCCTAAAGAGGAAGCAATGTTTGCTGTGATGACACAGGAAGTTTAGAAAATCTGGAAAACTCAGCAGTGACCACAGGACTAGAAAAGGTCAGTTTTCATTCCAAAGAAAGGCAATGCCAAAGAATGCTCAAACTAGTGCACAATTATACTCATCTCACACACGAGCAAAGTAATGCTCAAAATTCTCCAAGCCAGGCTTCAACGGTTCATGAATCATGAACTTCCAGATGTTCAAGCTGGATTTAGAAAAGGCAGAGGAACTAGAGATCAAACTGCCAACATCTGTTGAATCACAAAAAAAGTGAGAGTTCCAGAAAAACATCTATTCCTGCTTTATTGACTATGCCAAAGCCTTTGACTGTGTAGATTACAACAAACTGTGGAAAATTCTTCAAGAGATGGCAATACCAGACCACCTGACCTGCCTCCTGAGAAATCTGTATGCAGGTCAAGAAGCAACAGTTAGAAATGGACATGGAACAACAGACTGGTTCCAAATCAGGAAAGGAGTGCATCAAGGCTGTATATTGTCACCCTGCTTATTTAACTTATATGCAGAGTACATCATGAGAAACTCTGGGCTGGAGTAAGCACAAGCTGGAATCAAGATTGCCGGGAGAAATGTCAATAACCTCAGGTATGCAGATGACACCACCCTTATGACAAAAGGCAAAGAACTAAAGGGCCTCTTGACAAAAGTTAAAGAGGAAAGTGAAAAAGATGGCTTAAAACTCAACATTCAGAAAACTAAGATCATGGCATCTGGTCCCATCACTTTATGGCAAATAGATGGGGAAACAATGGAAACAGTGACAGACTTTATTTTGTCAGGCTCCAAAATCACAGCAGATGGTGAATACAGCCATGAAATTAAAAGACGCTTGCTCCTTGGAAGAAAAGTTATGACCAACGTAGACAGCATATCAAAAAGCAGAGACATTGCTTTGCCAACAAAAGTCCACTTAGTCAAAGCTATGGTTTTTCTGGTAGTCATGTATGGATGTGAGAGTTGGACTATAAACATAACTGTGCACTGAAGAATTGATGCTTTTGAAGTGTGGTGTTGGAGAAGACTCTTGAGAGTCCCTTGGACTGCAGGAGATCCAACCAGTCCATCCTAAAGGAAGTCAGTCCTGAATATTCATTGGAAGGACTGATACTGAAGCTGAAACTCCAAACTTTGGCCACCTGATGCAAAGAACTGACTCACTGAAAAAGACCCTGATGCTGGGCAAGATTGAAGGCAGGAGGAGGAGGAGACAACAGAGGAAGAGGTGGTTCAGTGACATCATCGACTCAATAGACATGAGTTTGAGTAAGCCCCGGGTGTTGGTAATGGACAGAGAAGACTGGCGTGCTACAGTCTGTGGGGTCACAAAGAGTAGGACACAACTGAGCAACTGAACTGAACCGATTGAACTGATTCTAGAACATCTTTGGAGATTCAGAGATATAAATAAAAATTAACAGAATACTGGGATCTTAATTCTTATCATTGTGAGCAATGTGCCAGTGAAATATGATTATCATTTTAAAGTGATCTTGCTTCCCCCAGCATTTTGGTGAGGCCTGGGATATTTTAATTAACCTAATCCTGCTTATTTAATTTATATGCAGAGTACATCATGAGAAATGCTGGGCTGGATGAAGCACAAGCTGGAATCAAGATTGCTGGGAGAAATATCAATAACTTCAGATATGCTGATGACACCACCCTTATGGCATAAAGTGAAGAGGAAGCCTCTTGATGAAAGTGAAAGAGGAGAGTGAAAAAGTTAGCTTAAGCTCAGTATTCAGAAAACTGAGATCATGGCATCTGGTCCCATCACTTCATGGGAAATAGATGGGGAAACAGTGGAAACAGAGTCTGACTTTATTTTGGGGGGCTCCAAAATCACTGCAGATGGTGATTGCAGCTACGAAATTAAAAGACACTTACTCCTTGGAAGGGAAGTTATGACCAACCTAGATAGCATATTCAAAAGCAGAGACATTACTTTGCCGACTAAGGTCCGTCTAGTCAAGGCTATGGTTTTTCCAGTGGTCATGTATGGATATGAGAGTTGGACTGTGAAGAAAGCTGAGCACCAAAGAATTGATGCTTTTGAACTGTGGTGTTGGAGAAGACTCTTGAGAGTCCTTTGGACTGTTGACATCATCGACTCAATAGACATGAGTTTGAGTAAGCCCCGGGTGTTGGTAATGGACAGAGAAGACTGGCGTGCTACAGTCTGTGGGGTCACAAAGAGTAGGACACAACTGAGCAACTGAACTGAACCGATTGAACTGATTCTAGAACATCTTTGGAGATTCAGAGATATAAATAAAAATTAACAGAATACTGGGATCTTAATTCTTATCATTGTGAGCAATGTGCCAGTGAAATATGATTATCATTTTAAAGTGATCTTGCTTCCCCCAGCATTTTGGTGAGGCCTGGGATATTTTAATTAACCTAATCCTGCTTATTTAATTTATATGCAGAGTACATCATGAGAAATGCTGGGCTGGATGAAGCACAAGCTGGAATCAAGATTGCTGGGAGAAATATCAATAACTTCAGATATGCTGATGACACCACCCTTATGGCATAAAGTGAAGAGGAAGCCTCTTGATGAAAGTGAAAGAGGAGAGTGAAAAAGTTAGCTTAAGCTCAGTATTCAGAAAACTGAGATCATGGCATCTGGTCCCATCACTTCATGGGAAATAGATGGGGAAACAGTGGAAACAGAGTCTGACTTTATTTTGGGGGGCTCCAAAATCACTGCAGATGGTGATTGCAGCTACGAAATTAAAAGACACTTACTCCTTGGAAGGGAAGTTATGACCAACCTAGATAGCATATTCAAAAGCAGAGACATTACTTTGCCGACTAAGGTCCGTCTAGTCAAGGCTATGGTTTTTCCAGTGGTCATGTATGGATATGAGAGTTGGACTGTGAAGAAAGCTGAGCACCAAAGAATTGATGCTTTTGAACTGTGGTGTTGGAGAAGACTCTTGAGAGTCCTTTGGACTGCAAAGAGATCAAACCAGTCCATTTTAAAGGAGATCAGTCCTGGGATTTCTTTGGAAGGAATGATGCTAAAGCTGAAACTCCAGTACTTTGGCCACCTCATGCGAAGAGTTGACTCATTGGAAAAGACTCTGATGCTGGTAGGGATTGGGGGCAGGAGGAGAAGGGGATGACAGAGGATGAGATGGCTGGATGGCATCACTGACTCGATAGACATGAGTTTGAGTAACTCCGGGATTTGCTGATGGACAGGGAGGCCTGGCATGCTTCAATTCATGGGGTTGCAAAAGTCGGATACTACTGAGCGACTGAACTGAACTGAACTGAACAGTAAAAATGGAGTTGCTTCCTGATCTTTCAAGCACAAGATTCATATAAATACGGTACCATTTTTTTTTCTCATAACAACTTTTCTAGCGAGATATTATTACTTGTGTATTACAGATGAAGAAACTGCAGGGTGTTTTATCCCCAGGCCAATCAGACATTGAATTTATAAGCCAATATTTTAAGTCAAATTAAACTTTTCACTGAAAACACTAGACTAGGTTCAAAAGAAAACAAAACAAAACCATGCATCAAAGAGGTAAAAACACAGTGAAAAAAAATCATGTGGCTAAGATCTAAGACAGGTTTCTCAGGTGGGTGACTTAGCAGTAAAGAATCTGCCTGCCAATGCAGGAGACATAGGAGATGGGGTTCGATCCCTGGATGGGGAGATCCCCTGAAGGAGGCCATGGCAGCCCACTCCAGTATTGTTGCCTTGGAGCATCCCATGGACATAGGAACCTGGTGGGGTCTAGTACAAAGAGTCGGACACGACTGAAGCAACTCAGCACAGCACAGCACAAGATCTAAGACAAAGTAAACTCACAGAAGTAAACCAGGTACTTTAGGGATGGCAGCAAACTTCAGAGTATCAGCTGAGTGGTTAACAATCTGTGCACACATTTTGAAAGCTTTATGGATTTTAGGGACATAAAAAGGAGTGAATACCTATGAGTTGGTTTGAAAGCACAAAGAATTACCACTGTTGAGTAAGAATGAATCAAAAATACAGAGGTCTTAGCAGGAAGCTAAGCATCCCTTGAAATCTTCACTGTTTCTGAAACTGGAATAAAACAGTCACAGATTCCCAGCAGCCTAGCTCTCTAATAAAAGCAAACATAAAGCAAACTCTTACTATTCTCACATAAGCTTGTTTCTTTTCCATTCCCCCCAAACTTTGCTAATGGCAACTCCATCTTTACATTTTGGGGGAGGAAAATCTTCGATAACTCGACTGTTCTTGGATTCCACATATCATATTCATATCCATCCAGTTTGTCCTACTTTCTAATTTTATCAGTAATCCAACCACATCTTTATCTTCTTCAGCTCCTTTGGTACAACCTACCAATCTGTTTACTCAAATTTTTTGACACTCTTCTCTTCAAGGGTGGAGCTTAATCTTCTTCCTCTGGAATGTTCCCTATGCAAAGTAACTGCTTGATGATGCGAATCCTGTAATTCAATCATAAAATGTGTTGCTATTTCCATTCAGCTCTCTTTTGGATTATTCACTCTTCCTCAGCCACTCAAGTAGCTACATGGAAGAAAATGAGAGTTTCTATCAGTAGGATTCATCAATTCACCAGTTATCTGACTGAGACACCTTGAAATCAGATTCTCTACTTCAGTCAAGCCTTCACGTAGCTACAACCAAGGTTGACATCTTGACAGTAGCCTAATGAAAGATTCTTACCTAGAATATCTGTTAATATTTAAGCTGCTCTTGAATTTCTGACCCATGGACTAAATATTCATTTTTCTTTCAACCCACTACATTTCAGGATAATGTGTTACACAGCAGTAGTTAAGTGACTTCAACTCTTAGCTTTCTGGCTTGAGCAACCAAATGGATGGAAACACCATTCACCAACATAGGATAGTGTGTAAATGGAGACCAACTTTGAAAGTTATGATAGTAGGTTCAATTTTGGACCTGTTGAATTAAAGTATGGTTTTAAAACATCTAAGAGAAACTTACCCAGTATAATAGGTTATCTCCATTGAGAAACAAAAATTTGTGATGATTTTTTACTGGATGGCTCCTTTGAAAAGTTTTAATAAGCATGCTGGCATCTAAGAACACTCACACTTGCCACTTCTCTGCTAGGACAGTTTCATCTAGAATCTGCCATATTGCTCCTTCATTCACCTTCAAGTCTTCACTCAAAATGTCTCCTTGAAACTGTCTTCCCTTCTGCATATATACACTACTGTATGGGCTTCCCTGATGGGTCAGTGGGTAAAGAATCTGCCCGCAATGCAGGAGACTTGCAGAAGACCCAGATTCAATCCCTGGGTCATGAAGATACCTTGGAGTAGGAAATGGCAACCCGTTCCAGTATTCTTGCCTAGGAAAATCCCACAGACAGAGGATCGTGGCAGGCTACAGTCCATGGGGTTACAAAGAGTCAGACATGACTGAGCGACTAAGCATACACATATAAAAAACAAACAATAAAAACCTACTGGATAGCACAGGGAATTCTACTCAATACACTGTCATGGGCCATATGGGAAAAGAATCTTTAAAAGCATGCATATGTACATGTATATGTGCAACTGATTCATTCTGCTGTACACCTGAAACTCACCCAACATTGTAAATCAACTATACTCCAATAAAAATTCATTTAAAAAGAGAAAATGTCTTCCCTTCTCACATATTCTCTCTTGCCTTTCTGTTTCTGTTTTACTTTTCTCCATAAAATATATCATGAGCTAAAATTACTATTTATTCCCTCTTAATTTGATGTTTTCCTCTATTAGAAGACAACATCATAAGGGTCAGAGCAGGGATTTTTGCTTACTTACTACTGTATCCCCAAATCCTAGAACATTGATTGGTAAATAGGAGATATTATATAATTTTTTGGAATAAATGAATACATAGTACTTGAAATATGTCATAAGATGTATAAACTATATATATATATATATATATATATTAAATATATATATATATTTAACCAAGAAGTCTTGGAACTCAGTAAGCTTTCAACAAATCATATAATGTGTTATTATTTTCACAGACATTAGGTCTTCAAGAGAGCAGTTCAAGTAAGGATATGTTTTCCCAATGATGCTATCTGATAAAGTCAGTGATTCAGCTCTTTCAACTTTACTGTAGCTCCAGAGAGCAATAAAAGCACCCTTTATTTGATTTAGAATATTGCTGTCTCTTTGGGAAGTAGAGCACATAGAGCCTTTGTCCAGATGCTACTTTGTATATTCTTTCAAAAAAAATATCTCCCTTGAAAAGATCAGGAGCAAGCTACAGCAAAAACTTCTGAAGATTATAGTTCATGCTCTTATTGCCTTTAAATACTCTTGGTAAATAATTTTATTTAACCTGAGAAGTCCAAAGTTGTGAATTGGGCATTTACAATAATTAAGTTTACAATTATAAACTTAAATCTTTAGTTTTATACATATGTATCATTACACTAATCACTGTAGGCATAAGTGTTTCAGTAAAAGTACACTGAATTTCCCAAATAACAACAAAAACATGTTTTTAGGAATTTAAGAATAAATCAACAAAAAAATTTCAAAAATTTTATAGAAGAGTAAAATGAGCAAGTTGCCAAGTTAAGACAAAGAGGATTTGTTCTTCTACATTTTATTTAATATGTAGCATATAAATGTATGTATGTAAACAGACAATAAAGGAACACATAAGTAATCAAGATGATTAGAGATTGCTCTAAGTTCTCAAGAGAAAATAGCCAGGATGACAAAACAAAATAAAGGAGAGCTACCATGCTGGATGGCATGGTTGATGAAGACTTTCTGAGAGACTGAAATGTGAGCTGAGTGGGAGCAAGCGCAAGGATGTCTCAGGCAGAAGGAACAGCTTCAGACCACCAGCACAGCAACAACCAACCATATATTATTGGCAAAAATAACATAAATTTGATCTATTTCATAGCATGAATACAAACTACTTTCAGATGGTTAAAGCTCTAAGTATAAATATGTAAATAATGAAATGTATATTTTTAAATAGTTTAAGAGCAAGCATGTGTATTTATTCCCTCTATCTTGTAATTTTTTTTTTTTACTTTATTTTACTTTATAATACCGTATTGATTTTGCCATACATTGACATGAATCCACCATGGGTGTATATGAGATCCCAATCCTGAATCCCCCTCCCACATCCCACCCCATATCCTCTCTCTGGATCATCAAAAGAGGTATAAACTTTAATTACAAGACAACAGGAAGGAGATGTCAGCAAATAAGAGATTCCTACAAGTTCTGCAAGATGAGAAAAGAGGAACAAATAGAGAGATAGATGGAGAGACAGAGGTAAGGGAGAATTTTCAGAAATAGATAAAGACAGAGTGAAGTAAGCCAGAAAAAAAAAAACACCAATACAGTATACTAACACATATATATGGAGTTTATGGTAAGAAAGACGGTAATGATAACCCTGTATGCGAGACAGCAAAAGAGACACAGATGGATAGATCAGTGTTTTGGACTCTGGGAGAGGGCAAGCGTGGGAGGATTTGGGAGAATGGCACTGAAACATGTACAGTATCATATGTGAAATGAATCGCCAGTCCGGGTTCGATGCATGATACAGGATGCTCGGGGCTGGTGCACTGGGATGACCCAGAGGGAGGGGATGGGGAGGGAGGTGGGAGGGGGGTTCAGGATGGGGAACACATGTACACCCATGGTGGATTCATGTGAATGTATGGCAAAACCAATACAATATTGTAAAGTATTAACCTCCAGTTAAAATAAATAAATTTTAAAAAACATATATTTTCAAAGTGAATGAGCCCACTGAGTCCAAATAGAGAATTATGGCAGACCTATTATTGAAAAATTGCCAAACATTAAGATTTAAGAGACAATCCCAAAGGAATTTTTTTTTTAATTTTTACTTTATTTTACTTTACAATACCGTATTGTTTTGTGATACATTGACATGAATCCACCACGGGTGTATATGAGCTCCCAATCCTGAAACCCCCTCCCACATCGCACCCCATATCCTCTCTCTGGATCATTCCCGTGCACCAGCCCCAAGCATCCTGAAAACACAAAAGAATGAGACAAAACTAGCTTTAGACAAATGGGCATTTGTATATGGTACCAGACAACAAGAAAAAGCCAGCAAAGTTCTTGCCGGCTTGTTCTTTCATTCCATATATCCAATCCAGTATTACAGCCAATCTATGAATCAAAGGAGAAGTTGTTAAGCAGCCACAAATTCAAGGAATGGAACAGTATACCAGCATAAATGTTCTCTTGGGAAAATCATGGAGAATATACTGTAGTGAAATGAGGAAGTAAACCAGGAAATAGAACCCTGGAAGAAGCTGACACAACTTAGAAAGTAGCTATGGGATTTCTTCAGATGAGTTCTGTGTGAAAAACATCAGAAAGCAATCTCATTTTTATTGGAAGAAAGAAATTTAGGAAGGTCGCAGGGGCGTGAAGTTTAGAATATGTGCATAGAATTAAGAGTGTGAGGGAAAAGAAAGTGAGTCTTTGAAGAAGCATTTCTTGTAACTAAAGGCAAAGGAAACAAAACATAAAACAGTAATAATAGAAGAATATTGTTCAGGTTATGGAAAAGGCCTTCAGAATAAGTAAAACACATTTAAAACTGATTGTTCTTAGGAAGGACAGTTAATTGCGGTGAAGATGGGATGGAGATGGGCTATGAACAATGTTTCAGCTCTCTGTCCCATTTGATTTTTAACCCATGAGCAAATTATATTTTGAAAAAAAGATTATAGTAAAGGATTTTAAAAATACAAGAATTTGTTTAAAACTGGTCATGGACAAGACAAGACATAAAAGGAAGGCTGATGCATTCAGTACCCACACTTACTCTTTTTCTTTGTTAGATGCTGAAAAATGTACAATATGCCTAGAATTGTTTGGAGGCTTTGAATTCAGCAAAAACCAAAACAGACCAAAATCCTTTATTTCCTTGAGCTTATATTTCAGCACACTGGGACATAATTAACAAAAACTATTACAAAGTAGTAAATTCTCTACTATTTTGAAAGGAAGGAAAATTTAGAGCAAAGCAAAAGATAATCAGAAGTGACAGGACTTGGGGACCTGTGAACATTTTACATAGAGCTTCACTGAGGAAGGGTCGCTTTATCCACGTGTTGAAGGAGGTCATGGAGGTGGCCACCTGAAGCAAAGTATCTATTGCAGATAGAGAGAGCAACCAGTGCAAAGATCTAACTAAGCCAGCGACACACTTGATATATTCACAGAACCAAAAGGGACCAGAATCAAGTTAGAAGGGGGGATAATAGCAAGAAATCAGATCAAAGGATTAAATGGAACAACAAACCATTTGTGAACATAAGAGTCTTTATAAGGAAATTGCTTTTACTTTGAGTGAAATGGAAATTGTTAAAACAATGGGTAGACACATGGAATGGCTTGCCTTTCATTTGTGAAGAATCACCATGACTGATCTATTAAATCAGACTAGAGTGGGGCCCAGATGTTTGGCAGAGATCAGTTAGATTATCATCAGAGTTCAGGTATGGTGGCTCAGACCAAGTTGTCATATTGGAGGTGATGGAAATTGGTCACATTTTGGACGTATTCTGAAGCTTGAGGTAAGATGATTTTCTAACAGATTAAAGAGAGTAGTCAAGGAGAAGTTCATATTTTTGGCCTACACAACTGAAGAGATTTGATGAACTGAAATGGGGGAAACGGTGAGTGAAGCAATTTAGAACAAGATGCCAGAGACTGATTTTGTAAGGACATCTTTTTTTATTGTCTGAAAAGTGCTATAGACAAACATATGATATTTGAAGCCTTGCGACTCGAGGAGGTGACCAAGGAAGTAAGTACAAATGGAAAGAGAAGAGATGGGGAAGGAGAGAAGAAAACAGCAAAGCTGTTTAAATGCAGTCTATACAATACATTGAAAGGCAGCATAAACAGTCATTGTAAGAGGGAACTTCATGGTCTGTATTTAAATTACTGACACATCTTCCTTATGAGCCACCACTATCTGATGTACCATTGTTGGCATCAATAAAAGTTTAAGATCACCTGGATAGCTATCTGGAGAAGGCAACGGCACCCCACTCCAGTACTCTTGCCTGGAAAATCCCGTGGATGGAGGAGCCTGGTAGGCTGCAGTCCATGGGGTCGCGAAGAGTCGGACATGACTGAGTGATTTCACTTTCACTTTCATGCATTGGAGAAGGAAATGGCAACCCACTCCAGTGTTCTTGCCTGGAGAATCCCAGGGACGGGGGAGCCTGGTGGGCTGCCGTCTATGGTGTCGCACAGAGTTGGACACTACTGAAGCGACTTAGCAGTAGCAGATAGCTATCAATGTGTTTTTTCTTAAATCTCTAATGTAATCCCACTTTAGATTTGTACAGCATTAATAAAAATAATGCTACTGTACATAAAGTGTTTAAAGAAATACCATTGAGTGAAACAAATAGCAAGTACAAAATGATAGTTATTATTAAATATAACTCTCGGGATCCAAGAGACTTCAAATTAGCATCCTCTCCTCTGCTCCTCAAAATACGAAACAACTCAAGAAATATTTTTGAAAAGATTAAAAAAAAAATGGGATCAAATTGATGTTACAAAGATGACTTGGGGGAAATTACCTAATATCCAAAGACACACTGGCTTCCTAATGTTGAATTGAAAATGATGCCTCCGTGCCCCACATCACTCAAAGCCCCCCGTAAAAAGGACAAAGACGGGCACCAGGCTACACTTGCCCAGATTTTCCTTCCAAACTCCTCAGATAGAAGACTCAGTTTTCTCCTCTAGGGTAGAATGAATAAGAGGATGGTGAGAGGTCAGAACAAATTCATGAGGGGACCTCTCACCCCCTGAAAGAAAACACATGAAGTGAGCAAACTGTATAGCTCCTCTAATTAAACTTTTTTCTTTAAAAAATGTAAAAATCACTCTGTGTTTCTTTATGTGCACAAACATTTATATAAATATATGGAATATGATCTGGAGAAAAGAAACACACCAAATCATTTCAGTCGTTCATCTAAGGAAAGGACTAAGAGCAGTGGTGACCAAGGTGGGGGAGGGTGTTGATTTACCCAAAATATTTGAATTTTCATACTGAAAACACAATCATGTATTGCTTAAGTAAAATGAATTCACATAAACACCTGGAAACTGGTTTTACCTAAGTGTCTATAATGATTAAATTCATAATTATAAATACAGAAGTGTGGGTTTTGAACATCAATTGCTACAGCAGTTGCATACTTAAGCATTTAAAAAAAATGCTAGTTACATTCTAAAATCCAATAGCAAAGTTCAATGGAAAATATGTTAGCAACATCACCTTTTCTTTGTCAAATCAGTGAAATACCACTTGATTTATTCAAGCCAATCATGAATCTCAAAAATAATGTTGACCCTCTCTTCCTTCTGAGAATGAGTATTCTTTCTTTTCACTCTGACTTATCCTAAAAAACTTCGTCCTTTAGCCTGATTCTAAACCCTAATCTCTACAAACGATCTTCTGAAACCCTCTTATTCAAATTGTGTCCACTTAACACACACATACACACACACATCCAGATAGTGAAGTAAGCCAGAAAAAAAAAAACACCAATACAGTATACTAACACATATATATGGAGTTTATGGTAAGAAAGACGGTAATGATAACCCTGTATGCGAGACAGCAAAAGAGACACAGATGGATAGATCAGTGTTTTGGACTCTGGGAGAGGGCAAGCGTGGGAGGATTTGGGAGAATGGCACTGAAACATGTACAGTATCATATGTGAAATGAATCGCCAGTCCGGGTTCGATGCATGATACAGGATGCTCGGGGCTGGTGCACTGGGATGACCCAGAGGGAGGGGATGGGGAGGGAGGTGGGAGGGGGGTTCAGGATGGGGAACACATGTACACCCATGGTGGATTCATGTGAATGTATGGCAAAACCAATACAATATTGTAAAGTATTAACCTCCAGTTAAAATAAATAAATTTTAAAAAACATATATTTTCAAAGTGAATGAGCCCACTGAGTCCAAATAGAGAATTATGGCAGACCTATTATTGAAAAATTGCCAAACATTAAGATTTAAGAGACAATCCCAAAGGAATTTTTTTTTTAATTTTTACTTTATTTTACTTTACAATACCGTATTGTTTTGTGATACATTGACATGAATCCACCACGGGTGTATATGAGCTCCCAATCCTGAAACCCCCTCCCACATCGCACCCCATATCCTCTCTCTGGATCATTCCCGTGCACCAGCCCCAAGCATCCTGAAAACACAAAAGAATGAGACAAAACTAGCTTTAGACAAATGGGCATTTGTATATGGTACCAGACAACAAGAAAAAGCCAGCAAAGTTCTTGCCGGCTTGTTCTTTCATTCCATATATCCAATCCAGTATTACAGCCAATCTATGAATCAAAGGAGAAGTTGTTAAGCAGCCACAAATTCAAGGAATGGAACAGTATACCTGCATAAATGTTCTCTTGGGAAAATCATGGAGAATATACTGTAGTGAAATGAGGAAGTAAACCAGGAAATAGAACCCTGGAAGAAGCTGACACAACTTAGAAAGTAGCTATGGGATTTCTTCAGATGAGTTCTGTGTGAAAAACATCAGAAAGCAATCTCATTTTTATTGGAAGAAAGAAATTTAGGAAGGTCGCAGGGGCGTGAAGTTTAGAATATGTGCATAGAATTAAGAGTGTGAGGGAAAAGAAAGTGAGTCTTTGAAGAAGCATTTCTTGTAACTAAAGGCAAAGGAAACAAAACATAAAACAGTAATAATAGAAGAATATTGTTCAGGTTATGGAAAAGGCCTTCAGAATAAGTAAAACACATTTAAAACTGATTGTTCTTAGGAAGGACAGTTAATTGCGGTGAAGATGGGATGGAGATGGGCTATGAACAATGTTTCAGCTCTCTGTCCCATTTGATTTTTAACCCATGAGCAAATTATATTTTGAAAAAAAGATTATAGTAAAGGATTTTAAAAATACAAGAATTTGTTTAAAACTGGTCATGGACAAGACAAGACATAAAAGGAAGGCTGATGCATTCAGTACCCACACTTACTCTTTTTCTTTGTTAGATGCTGAAAAATGTACAATATGCCTAGAATTGTTTGGAGGCTTTGAATTCAGCAAAAACCAAAACAGACCAAAATCCTTTATTTCCTTGAGCTTATATTTCAGCACACTGGGACATAATTAACAAAAACTATTACAAAGTAGTAAATTCTCTACTATTTTGAAAGGAAGGAAAATTTAGAGCAAAGCAAAAGATAATCAGAAGTGACAGGACTTGGGGACCTGTGAACATTTTACATAGAGCTTCACTGAGGAAGGGTCGCTTTATCCACGTGTTGAAGGAGGTCATGGAGGTGGCCACCTGAAGCAAAGTATCTATTGCAGATAGAGAGAGCAACCAGTGCAAAGATCTAACTAAGCCAGCGACACACTTGATATATTCACAGAACCAAAAGGGACCAGAATCAAGTTAGAAGGGGGGATAATAGCAAGAAATCAGATCAAAGGATTAAATGGAACAACAAACCATTTGTGAACATAAGAGTCTTTATAAGGAAATTGCTTTTACTTTGAGTGAAATGGAAATTGTTAAAACAATGGGTAGACACATGGAATGGCTTGCCTTTCATTTGTGAAGAATCACCATGACTGATCTATTAAATCAGACTAGAGTGGGGCCCAGATGTTTGGCAGAGATCAGTTAGATTATCATCAGAGTTCAGGTATGGTGGCTCAGACCAAGTTGTCATATTGGAGGTGATGGAAATTGGTCACATTTTGGACGTATTCTGAAGCTTGAGGTAAGATGATTTTCTAACAGATTAAAGAGAGTAGTCAAGGAGAAGTTCATATTTTTGGCCTACACAACTGAAGAGATTTGATGAACTGAAATGGGGGAAACGGTGAGTGAAGCAATTTAGAACAAGATGCCAGAGACTGATTTTGTAAGGACATCTTTTTTTATTGTCTGAAAAGTGCTATAGACAAACATATGATATTTGAAGCCTTGCGACTCGAGGAGGTGACCAAGGAAGTAAGTACAAATGGAAAGAGAAGAGATGGGGAAGGAGAGAAGAAAACAGCAAAGCTGTTTAAATGCAGTCTATACAATACATTGAAAGGCAGCATAAACAGTCATTGTAAGAGGGAACTTCATGGTCTGTATTTAAATTACTGACACATCTTCCTTATGAGCCACCACTATCTGATGTACCATTGTTGGCATCAATAAAAGTTTAAGATCACCTGGATAGCTATCTGGAGAAGGCAACGGCACCCCACTCCAGTACTCTTGCCTGGAAAATCCCGTGGATGGAGGAGCCTGGTAGGCTGCAGTCCATGGGGTCGCGAAGAGTCGGACATGACTGAGTGATTTCACTTTCACTTTCATGCATTGGAGAAGGAAATGGCAACCCACTCCAGTGTTCTTGCCTGGAGAATCCCAGGGACGGGGGAGCCTGGTGGGCTGCCGTCTATGGTGTCGCACAGAGTTGGACACTACTGAAGCGACTTAGCAGTAGCAGATAGCTATCAATGTGTTTTTTCTTAAATCTCTAATGTAATCCCACTTTAGATTTGTACAGCATTAATAAAAATAATGCTACTGTACATAAAGTGTTTAAAGAAATACCATTGAGTGAAACAAATAGCAAGTACAAAATGATAGTTATTATTAAATATAACTCTCGGGATCCAAGAGACTTCAAATTAGCATCCTCTCCTCTGCTCCTCAAAATACGAAACAACTCAAGAAATATTTTTGAAAAGATTAAAAAAAAAATGGGATCAAATTGATGTTACAAAGATGACTTGGGGGAAATTACCTAATATCCAAAGACACACTGGCTTCCTAATGTTGAATTGAAAATGATGCCTCCGTGCCCCACATCACTCAAAGCCCCCCGTAAAAAGGACAAAGACGGGCACCAGGCTACACTTGCCCAGATTTTCCTTCCAAACTCCTCAGATAGAAGACTCAGTTTTCTCCTCTAGGGTAGAATGAATAAGAGGATGGTGAGAGGTCAGAACAAATTCATGAGGGGACCTCTCACCCCCTGAAAGAAAACACATGAAGTGAGCAAACTGTATAGCTCCTCTAATTAAACTTTTTTCTTTAAAAAATGTAAAAATCACTCTGTGTTTCTTTATGTGCACAAACATTTATATAAATATATGGAATATGATCTGGAGAAAAGAAACACACCAAATCATTTCAGTCGTTCATCTAAGGAAAGGACTAAGAGCAGTGGTGACCAAGGTGGGGGAGGGTGTTGATTTACCCAAAATATTTGAATTTTCATACTGAAAACACAATCATGTATTGCTTAAGTAAAATGAATTCACATAAACACCTGGAAACTGGTTTTACCTAAGTGTCTATAATGATTAAATTCATAATTATAAATACAGAAGTGTGGGTTTTGAACATCAATTGCTACAGCAGTTGCATACTTAAGCATTTAAAAAAAATGCTAGTTACATTCTAAAATCCAATAGCAAAGTTCAATGGAAAATATGTTAGCAACATCACCTTTTCTTTGTCAAATCAGTGAAATACCACTTGATTTATTCAAGCCAATCATGAATCTCAAAAATAATGTTGACCCTCTCTTCCTTCTGAGAATGAGTATTCTTTCTTTTCACTCTGACTTATCCTAAAAAACTTCGTCCTTTAGCCTGATTCTAAACCCTAATCTCTACAAACGATCTTCTGAAACCCTCTTATTCAAATTGTGTCCACTTAACACACACATACACACACACATCCAGAAGGCATAAAGCACTTCACCACCTCTAAACATTATTTTTTGCAACTGAAAAATGACCAGGGATTTTTATCTGACTCTGGAGTATGGTGCACTCTTGGACGATAAAGCCAATAAAGACAATGAGTCATCAACAAAATCAAAATTAGAAAGGTAAAATCTTCTTGGAAGAACAGACTTAATTTTCCTTCAGTCAGGAAAGACTCAGGGCATCCTAGGAGTTTCAATGGTAATCCTTCAAAACCCAGAATGTGCCCCAATCACGTGTTTGTCTTAAAGAATTTTATTAGTTATTTTGCTTAAATGCCATGTCCTCCGCACTGCCTTTATTAGCTTAACTGAGTGGGAACTGGCCTCTTCTCCACTGGATTCTTACAGGCCATCTGTTCTTATCAATCACTGGTTTTCACTGTGGACATCTGACACTTTCATGCCATGATCTCCTCTGCTAGCTGGAAACTTCAGGTATGAGGCAGAGACTGGATTCCATCACTCATCATCTCACTGGAACTAAATCAGCAAATAGCACTAATACACAGCTTCACTGGCTTCCCTGGTGGCTCAGTGGTAAAGAATCTGCCTGCCAATGCAGAAGACGCAGGTTATATCCCTGGGTCAGGAAGATTCCATGGAGAAGAAAATGGCAACAACTCCAGTATTCTGGCCTGGGAAATCCCATGGACAAAAGAGCCTGATGGGCTGCAGTCCATGAGGGCATGAAACAGTTGACATGACTTAGCAACTAAACAACAACAGCTCAATTTGATCACGTGTGAATATTCTGAAATTCAATCCAAGAGTATATTGTTTCTTACATTCCAAATATACCTCAACCAGTTTAACTTGTCCAAACATTACTGCGTGTGGTTTCAGAACTATTTTTCTAGTGATAATTAAGAAGTGATTACATCAAACCAATGTGGGGGGAATGTTAAGAACTGTATTTCTCTTCTGAATCTTATTTGACAAAACACTTCAGTTCAGTTCAGTTCAGTCGCTCAGTCGTGTCCGACTCTTTGCGACCCCGTGGACTGTAACCTACTAGGCTTCTCCGTCCGTGGGATTCTCCAGGCAAGAATACTGGAGTGGATTGCCATTTCCTTCTCCAGACAAAACACTTACTAGACCTTTAAAATGTGGATAAAACTTGTTTTATATAATTTCATTTTAGTCTATGTCAACTGTACCCAAAATTTCATAAAAATATCATAACAGTAAGGGGGTAAAATCCCACCAGCCAGAAGTGAGTGATACAGAAATCATCCTTTTACTTGAGATGTTTAACTGAGTTATACTTACAAAGGAAATGATACAGCAGAAAGAGTACTGCTTGATTTTGAACTGATTGTGCTTGCATCAATGAAGGCTTACTAATAAATTGTGTTTTTATAAATCCCCATATCAATCAGATTGAGGGCATAAAAGAATGATATTTTAAAGCACCAATCTCTGGGTCTCTGAATCTGAAAAGAAATGTACACAGAATATTAAAACAGAGCCATACTTAGGTTTTTTCCATAATAATATTGAACCAGCAGAGCACTGACTTATTCAGGTTATGGTAGCTATTCCCTTTTGTGTGACTACCAATGTTTATGTTAATGTCACCTTTCAGTGGAATGTGTTCTGACTTAAGCATATCTGAGTTATTCCACACTTTTCTTCTGTGGTGAGGGAAGCCCTACATTTACCTAACTGTTACGTTCCTTTAAGGAGAGAGGAATGATGCAGAATGAAGAAGGGAATCGACAATACAGCCAAAAGGATTTTACAACTGGAAGAGGTGAGGAAAGGTAAACACAGTGGTAGGTATGCTGTTGTTCAATTCCCTCTAGTGGTTGAGACTATATATCAAGGTTTTATTGGATTATATTTTTTTTCAAAATTAAGAGAGGGTGTACACCCTTGGCTGATTCATGTCAATGTAGGGCAAAAACCACTACAATATTGTAAAGTACTTAGCCTCCAATTAAAATAAATTAATTATTTTTAAAAACTTAAGAGAGGGAAGATCTTAGCAAGATACAATCAGTGATTGTACCTTAAATCAGTTGGTTACCTTAAATTAATTAGTTATATCAATTAGTTAAAACTAATATTCAGCTGAGGTTGTATACATACATCCTTCTTCCCTTTTTTCATTCAGCCTTATCTCCAGTCTTTCTTTCCCTTTCCATCAATCATTTTGGGTAAAACATTTACAGTTTCTCAGGAAACAAAAAGATTATAAAAGCTTCTGGATTATAGACATGATTTCCTTTTCCCATAAGAATATATGTTTTCCTTTAATCAAGCATAACAAGATCCCTGGAGATAAAGCCTCATAAGAGAAGACTACCTATTTTCAAGATGTAAAAGAAAAGGGTCAGAGATGTGGGTGTACACACCTACACTGTGTGCATGTAGAGATCTCTGAGAAGAGCAGAAAGTTTGAAAGTGGGTCTCATTCTTAGATTTTTTTATGAAACTGTTAAAAACTTTTACTGTGATTTTAACTGAATGAGTCACATTTCACCTTTTAAAGAAGGGTATGATCTTTTCTTTTTCTACCGTAGGAGAACATAAATCACTGTGCTCTTTTGGAAAAATAAGCAGTTCATTTGAATTAGGTGATGTGGGTTCTATCTCTGGCTTTGCCACCTAAATGAGTGAGGCCTGAATAAAGATCATGTCCTAAGTGGGTAATGCACGTAAATGGAATCTAGGATGGTACTGACGAATCTGTTCACAGAGCAGCAATGGAGATGCAGACATAGAGAACAGACTTATGGACAAGGGTAGGGGAGAAGAGGGGGTGAAATGAGGAAGAGTAGCATGGAAGCATATATACTAGCATAGGTAAAGAGACAGCCAATGGGAGTTAGCTGTATGACTCAGGGAACTCAAACTCGGGTTCTGTAATAACCTAGAGGGATGGGAATGAGTGGGAGGTTGGAGGGAGACTCAAGAGGGAGGGGACATATGTACACCTATGGTTAATGCATGCTGATATATGACAGAAATCAATATTGTAAGCCCATCATCAATCAATTAAAAAAATAAAGATCATGTCCTAGAATTCATTCCACTCTTCTGCAGGGTGAAGGAGGCTTCTACTGTAGTAGGCTGGACCAACCCATCTAAGAGAGCTGGGAGCTCAGCCTGCCTTGTAGCAGAAGTAACATGGACTTGGCACTATTCTATGTTTTGTAACCACCAAATCAGCCTAAACCTGTCTGCTTTGGTGTTCATCTTTATTCCAGACTAATGACCTTGTCTCCTACTTCAAAGAGATGACTGAGTGCTCAGCCGATGAATTACAAAATCTTAGTTCCCGTCTCTACTCCAGTCACATTCTGCATCTAGTCCCAGCAAAAGACTTACACTCTTCTGATTCAAAAGCTACCCTTCAACTACTGCTCTGAAAACTCTTTCTTTTCATCTCAGCTGTGACATTGCCTCTTCTCTTTTAAACCTTCTTGTGTCTTTGTATTTACTAATCTACTGACTTCTTTCTCCAAGATGTAAACAAGCTCAAATTCCCTTTCACTGTAAACACAAAATTAAACAAACAAATCAGGAACTACCAATCTCACTGTGTCCACTGTTACTTTCTCTTGTTATAGCCTCCTGGAGATAAGGATTGACATATTTGCACACTTGATACTATGTATAAAAGAGATAACTAATGAGAACATACTCTATAATACAAGAACTCTACTTAATGTACTGTGGTGACCTGAATGGGAAGGACGTCCAAAAGGGAAGAGATATGTGTATACATATGGCTGATTCATTTTGCTGTACAGTAGAAATTAATACAACAATGTAAAGTCACTATATGCCAATAAAAATTCATTTTTAAAAAGGGAATCTTTTTGCCTTTTTCTTTAACTCACCATTCATGTTATGATAACATATTTGCACATGTACTTTTGTACCTAGAGTGTTCTTGAAAAGGTGACTAATAATCTTCTATACTTCTTTTTGTTTTTATGGCATTTGATATTCTATTACTGATTATTCTTTTATTTCCAAACAGACTCTAGGGTGAAAATTTTTATTCTTCTTACATGTAAAGCACAGATCTATCTATGTATTTGTATCTATATACCACACATGAGCAAATATATAATGCACAGTGATATTATAATTTCATGCAGTCAATTAGAAAGTCTAAAAATATCTCTTAAAAAGCTCTTTAGGAGGCAGTGATGGGGAAAAAAAGGTTGAGAAATAATGTATTATACAATAGAAATTTCAATTTCTCATGGTGATAAGGAGAAGTAAATCCCTTATTTTTCCACTAGGTGCTGACAATTTTTATCTGTTTTAAAACTTCTTCTCAGAGCAGGTAATGTCTTCCAAGCCATCTTATTTGATTTTATATCCTTTATGGTGTCTAAAACACAAGATTCCCTTCTCACTCCAAGTAATAACACAGATTTAAATAAAATTCAAATCTAAAATTATAGATAAAGACAGATGACAGATGTGTCATCTCAGTATTTATTTGTTGTTTATGGAGCATCTACTCCATGTATGACATTGAATTAAATATTATGGCAGTAAAGCAAGATCAAAAACAATCCAATCCTCATGGGACTAACAACATACATGTGAAGGTGATGTGCACACGCACACACACACCCGCACAATGGTATATTATAGAAAGTTGAGATTCTGATGCTCCAGCACATTGCACTCTTCCTGGAATGTAGTAATTGCTGAATAGATGTTTATAATGTTACAAAGAGATTCTAGAGCTACAGGCATTCTAGACCTGGAGCATATAAGCATCATGAAAGGAGCAACCTCCTGGAAAAAGCTATCGATTCAAAACATACCTCAAAATAGAAAACACACTCTCCAAGGGTCATTTTCAGTAAAGAGGCAAGCATTAAAAAAAGAAGAAGAAACAATATATACAAATATTGGCAGGAAGGGGGAACCACAGCTGGCAAGAAAAAGTTTCCTATGGCCAGGAGAAAATAAAATGACATTTTGTTTTTTATTTATTATTAAAATGGCTTGATAAATATTTTCCTTTTCAGGTAAAGAGGCCCTTATTGCTCGAAATTTAAACGTTCACAGGATGACTACCTGTTGTTGATGTTTTTGAGATATTTTCAAATTTAGGTAGGATATTGAATGAACTAGTTATCTCTGATGTTAGCCCAACCATCCTATATTGTCAATGTTTGTAACATAGGATCAGAAATATCTGAGTTTATCATTCCTAATTCGTTATCTTTGTGTGTATGCAAATTTTGCATGAACTCCTAGGAATTCTTCATCATTCGCATTGGAACTTATTCCATGCAATAAACTATTTCAGAGGATGTTGATAACATTTCCATTTTATGATATTCTTAATTGTTCCACTGAGGTGATTGCCTCTGTGTATTAAATTGTCTGAGAGGTAACTGGTAATACTTCCTTCTAAAAACATCTCTAGTATGGAGATTCTGAATTTCAGGAATGCTTTACAGTGAGGCTGCTTATTAACTATTTTACTATTGTTTCTTCTTCTGCCAACATCTGAGGATTTCAAATTTTGTTTCCTAAAGTGTGTGTGGCTGCCTTGCAATTGTTAGAACAGCTTCATTTTCTGTGGCTGAACAGCTCATTCTATTCATACACTTTCTGCTTGTTACCAAACAGTTGGTCCTGTCTTGGAATGCTTGCCTTCACTCCAGAACCAGTTCTCTGAAGGTGATTCACTTATCTCTCTACTTGATGTATTTTCCTAAGCAAAACAAAGTATAGCTTTCTTCTAGTGGAGAAAGACAAACCATCATGTTTCAACATGGACATTTGCATGCACAGGAGTTCATTTTCAATAAGTATAGTTAATCCAAGTATCAGGATAGGAGAAGAGTTTTGGAGAAGAGTTTAAGAGACAGATTTGCTGGGAAAATCAAACAGGCTCCATGTTACATGCCTCATGAAGTAAGGAAAAGTTAAAGATGCATCTTCATCAAAATAGTTCCTTCAAAAATCTCCTCAGAGAACTTGAGTGGGTAAAATATACCATACATGATTGTGGACTAGTTTATGAGGTTAGTTGAAATTAGAGCATTGATTCCCTGGTGGCTCAGACAGTGAAGAATCTGCCTGCAATGTAGGAGACCTGGGTTTGATCCCTGGGTCAGGAAAATCTCCTGCAGAAGGGAATGGCTACCACTCCAGTATTCTTGCCTGGAGAATCTTTCCTGGACAGAGGACCCTGGAGGGCTACAGTACATGGGGTCACAAAGAGTTGGATATGACTGAGTAAATAACATACCTACAGAGCATTTGAAGGCTCTATAGAAAAGTGATAGATATACGCTATCGATAAAAGCAAGTCCTTGGGATCGACAGTATAAAATTATGATAAATCTGTTTCTTTGTCACTTATGATCAGTCCCACCACCACAATTTAGCTCAGAACACTCTCTGAGTATTTCTCTGTGCCTGTTCTAAGTGTTTTGCCATCATTTCAGATAATTTTTTTTTTCTTTTTTGCACACAGTGTGATCACCTTTATAACAGTTTAACTGTTCAATCTAGAGTTCAAGCAGGGTCTCTACATTCTCAGCTGACAGCTGAGATCTATGCTAGCTTATCAGACTCAAAACACCCCAAACCCAGTTCACTGGCATCCTTTCTTCCAACAATTCAAATCCTCTACCTGATGGTCTTTTTTTTAGAGAGATCATATTTTGATGATAAATTCAAACATGATCTCCAAATTTTAAAACAAGCAGACTGTCATTGTCTTCTAGTAGCTTTGTCATTGTTGTCTGTCTACATATTATAGTTTTTACTATTCCTGATGGTTATGAGCAGTCTTCTGATTAATTATAATTTTGAGGTAAACATTACCTCTGAGAGAGAAGGATTTGTAGGGCTTTTTTGAGTCAAATTACAAGGCTCTTCCTATAATGATAACTATTCAGTTATAATTAAATTGTTTGCTTCTAAATTTTATCCATATTCCATTATGAAAGGAAGCTGCAACTCCTCTACCTTTCAGCAGGTTTATTATTGTAGTGAGCTCTACAGTTGTTGCTAGCAGATATGAAATTAAACAATGAACTGGAGATATTTCAACTGAGTTTGACCATCACCATTCCCTCAGCATACTATAGGATTGTATCATAGGAATGATTTTACATTCCTATACATTTCCTAATGATAAAAAATGGAATAGAAAATAGAATATTTTCTTTATATCTCACTTCTGCCCATTGAACAAGCATCTTATAAGATCCATCACAAGTACCAGTTCTCTGGAGAACTTCCCTGTTTCACAGTCCCTAAAATGTTGCCACTTCTGTTGCTCTTTTGTCACTTGGACCTTTGTATTTTCTTTCCTTCTAGGCTCTAAGTTTCATGATGAAAAGGTGATAATTTCTCGATCACCCATGGCCAAACTGTACCTAACACAAACATGTGTGCACAGAATGTGGTGAAAAATCTTGCTGAATTGCTTAACATTACACATTAAACACATACTTGGTGATTGACTGGCCTCAGTATATCAAGGGATCAAGGGAGAGAAAAATTATATACAAGAGGAAATATTTCACAAGCTGTTTCCTGAATTGGCAGGGCAAACTGCTTGAGGCATTGACTGAAGAACTGGGCCATGAGCCTTCTATACTTAGGAAAATGTATGACTATTTATAGAAACAAAGGAAAAAAGCATATATTATGTTTACTGTATAGAATCCTGCTACAGTACCTACATACAAGAAATTATCATAACAGTAGGAGTTTATTCCTTAAAATACATTTTTCTTCAAAGTCTTACATAAGAAAATAGACCCAACATTAAAAAGAATTTTCCCCATCTTCCAAAACACACCAAAAGGAAAAAAACAAGACATTCTATGCCAAAATGTTTTTCCTAGACTTTGAAGTCAATCAAGAAAATATTTTATTTGTGATTATCATAAAGCCTGAAATTCATACATTCAGTTTTTGACACAATGTACCATAATTTATCCAAATAGCAAGTCTGTGTTGCTATCAAACTATCAAGATGAAAAACAAAATTACATGTTGTGAAAATAATTAATTTAGATGGAATACTTTTGGCACTTTTCTTGCTTTTGGAAATTGCTCTGCAAGCTCTTCATAATCATCGCTTATTTACATTTCAAAGAAAGCTGAACACTGGTGTTTTGTTCTTTATTTCACTAGTATGAGAACTAGAATCCAAAAGCCAAAGAAAATTTTTTTTCAAAAACTGCAATATCTGAGCAAAGGGTGAAAATTTAAAAAACTTCACTACTAGGAAATTAAGATTTCTTATGTCTGTTTCTGACCTGTATTTATTAAAAGAATTATCCTCTTTAATAAGTCCCTTTTAAACACTATGTTTCTAATACCTGGTGTATTCTTATAATGAATACACCTAATTGTACTATAGTAGTAAATATTTCTGTTCTGCTGTTTGCCTTAATAAAACTCATTTACTAAAATGTATAAATTATGCCAAAGTAAAAACTTCAATCGCATCTGTGGGTTTGCAATAATAGTCTAAGAAAGTGCTATAAATGTTTATAATAATACTTCACTGATAAAATTTTTTACTAGTAATAGCAATAGGAAGTTTCATATATTACTAACAGAAATGTAACTAGGTACAACTGTGTCAGAAAACTTGCAGTATCTACTAAAGCTGCTGCTAAGTCACTTCAGTCGTGTCCGACTCTGTGTGATCCCATAGATGGCAGCCCACCAGGCTCCCCATCCCTGGGATTCTCCAGGCAAGAACACTGGAGTGTGTTGCCATTTCCTTCTCCAATGCATGAAAGTGAAAAGTGAAAGTGAAGTCACTCAGTCATGTCCAACTCTTCGCGACCCCATGGACTGCAGCCTACCAGGCTCCTGCATCCACGGGATTTCCAGGCAAGAGTACTGGAGTGGGGTGCCATTGCCTTCTCCACTACTAAAGCTAGACATACTCATATCCATCCTGCTGCTGCTGCTAAGTCGCTTCAGTCATGTCCAACTCTGTGCGACCCTATAGACGGCAGCCCACCAGGCTCCCCTGTCCCTGGGATTCTCCAGGCAAGAATACTGGAGTGGGTTGCCATTTCCTTCTCCAATGCATGAAAGTGAAAAGTAAAAGTGAAGTCGCTCAGACGTGTCCGACTCTTCGCCTACCAGGCTCCTCCGCCCATGGGATTTTCCAGGCAAGAGTACTGGAGTGGGGTGCCATTGCCTTCTCTGCATATCTATCCTATATTACAGCAATTCTTTGCCCAGTGAAACTCTTGGACCCAACTCACATAGTCCCCAGAATGCACATATTCACAGGTACTCACCAAAAAAAGCAAGCTCAAGGAGGTTCATAGCAGCAAACCAAAAACTTTTTAAAATACCCAAATATTCCTCAGTAGGACAAGGGATAAATTGTTATGTCTTCATATAATGGAATGTGCTGGGCTGGGCTTAGTAACTCGGTGGTGTCCAACTCTTTGCAGCCCCAAGGACTGTAGCCCACCAGGCTCCCGTGGGGATTCTTCAGGCAGGAATACTGGAGTGGGTTGCCATGTCCTCCTCCAGGGGATCTTCCTCATCCAGGATTGCACCCAGGTCTCCTGCATTACAGGCAGATTCTTTAAAACCATTTGAGCCACCAGGGAAGACCAAGAATACTGGAGTGGGTAGCCTATCCCTTCTCCAGGGGATCTTCCCAACCTAGGAATTGAACCAGGGTCTCCTGCATTGCAGGTGGATTCTTCACCAGTTGAACTACCGGGGAAACCCCCACATAATGGAATACCATACAGAAATGAAAATAAGTTATTGCTATGTGCTACAACATAGCTAAAACGCATACAATTCATAAAATAAAGCAGACCCAAATAAGTATTTATAGAAAGTTCACGAGCAGGAAAAAATGTTATTGTTGCATAAGTCAGGATAGAGATTATCTTCAGGCAAAGTAATGCTTAGGAAGAGATATGGTGCTTAGAGGGAGCAGGGTGAATGCTTCTGTGATACTGAGAATTCTGCTTCTTGATCCATGGTCTCCTTACATGGGGGTGTTACATTTGTACCATTTTATATAGAATTTTGCTATTTTTGTACTTTTCTGTATGTATTTATAATCTCAATTTAAAAGTTTTAAACTAAACCTATAAAAAAACACTTCTACTAGTATGCTATTTAATTATAATTATCTATGGTTTCTGGTTGGAGAAGGAAATGGCAATCCACTCCAGTATTCTTGCCTGGAGAATCCCACGGACGGAGAAGCCTAGTAGGCTACAGTCCACGGGGTCGCAAAGAGTCGGACACGACTGAGCGACTTCACCTATGGTTTCTGGTTGTTGTTCTTACTTCCAAATTTCCCTGGAAATAGTATTTTTCAATTAAAAAGATATATTTGTGAACTTAAAAAAATACTTGTTTGAATTTATTTTTTCCTTTAGTTGTTTTCCTTTTTTGCTCAATACCTCACAAATAGGCTCAGTGAGCAAAGAGTAGAAACTGTATTTTATAAGGTATTTCCAGTAGAGGGAGCTTCACTTTCAAAAGGAAATTTCTATAGGAAATTTTCCTTCAAGGACCATCACTGAAAAATTAAAATATTTGATTTTTTATGTATGATTAAAAATTCTTCAGAGTGATGAGCTACTTTAAGATAAAAAAGAGAAAATTTTTATTTGATTTGTGAAAGAAAATGATGAAGAATATATGTATTGCACAAATGATTTACAATGGTTCAACTCTTTACTTCAGGAAAAATCAGTAATTTCAGAAATATAATAGCCTTCACCATTAGTTCCTGGTTACTAAACGTAGTTTTTATGAGATATGCTATATTTTTCGAGGTGCCTAAAGATGAAAAATTGACATAGCAACCCAGAGAGAATATTTACATACATCAAATGGAAATCATTATGCATATAACTTAGCACTCAAATTTTTTATTTCAATCTTTTTGAAAAGCTTGTGAACCGTAAAATGGAAATTTTAAGGTAATTATAATAGTAAAATAAATTTTACATTGGTTTATATATTGTTTCATTAAGAATGGGGTTAAATTAACTGATCTTGTGCTTAGAGTCTCTTCTCTTTTAATTAAAAAGAAAAAGAGCCTACAAAATATGACTGGAGATGATAAGAAAATAGCACGTCATAGAAGAATTTAACTGTTCAGTCGGCTTTATTACTTTCTACAAAATGACTTTTCTTGGCATAGAACATACCTAGTGATTTATTTATCACTTTGTCTCCATGAACTAAGTTCTTTAGGAAACAGTACTTTCAAAGCCTTTATTATTTTATTCATTTAAACTTAACCTCTGGATATATAAATAATATTCAGAATTTCTCTGACCACTAAATGCTTATGTTCTGGATATTTTTTGTCTTCTAAAATGTACGGAATGTTCCACTTCTAATAACTAAATGTGTTTTAACTTTCAAAATGAGAGTAACCCCCAGAATTTCTAATTCACTTAGGAAAAAAAAAAGAAACTATAAACGCAATTTGAGAAAGAAATCCTAGGCTTTGGAAATATTTTTTTCCTAGGGTAACCTCAGTTGCAAATAACAGAAGATGCCAGTTAATAAAATACATTAATTAGGGAAAATAAAGCAAAGTTACATATTTCAAAGGTCTCAAGAGACAGACTGCTAGATAGAAAACAGACTGTTAGATAGAAAACAATACTATTTAAGGGACACTTTCAACAAGTCAACCTCGAGTTGCATGCTTGGTTTCATCAATGACAAGTGGTTGTAAGGCTTGAATGAGTTCTCCAACTGTTAAATACAAGTGGACTCACCTGAGTAGCAGTGCTGCTTCCCAGAAGTAAAATCCCGAAACTAAAGTCCGAAAGTGTCTCACGTAGGCCATGATACGGAGGGATATATTCACGGCTCTGAAATGAGTCTTATCCACGGCATGGGGAAGCCGTGAATGAGCCGGGAATGAGAGTGCGCTGCCTGGCTCCGTGTCGTGTTGGCAGGGACCAACGACTGGAAAGCTTCAGCACCTGAGACAGCTCCCCACGGTCCAAGGAGACCCTCTCTTTCAAACTCTTGAAATTCCCTTTCGACACCTTCTCTGAGCATTGAGCTGCGGGGAGATTCACGGGGTTATAAATGTGCAGGTGATTTATACAGTGACCGCGCAATAACCGATGAGAGACATCTGAGGTGCCTAGGTTCTGGGCAGCAGTTCCCTGGAGCTCTAGCGGCAAAGGAAGAATGCTAGTCCTTTCCTGACTCAGACTCACGACTGGAGGAGAAAAAACAGCAACTGCGGGAACAGGAATGCGTCTGCACCTGCTCCAAGCGCCGCCCGCTGGAATCTCACTTTCCACCTTCGGGTAAATCCCGAGCCACTAGCGCGGCAAAGGGAAGCGGGGGCGGGGCCAAACGACACCGCCTTGCCAGCCAATCACAACTGCACAGCGGGGCAAAGTGACGGGCCACTCACGACGGAAGGCGGTGCTTAGCTAGCCGGACTTTAAAAAAAAGCATTGAGTAACTGGTGCAGAGCCTAAAGCGCGACTGGAGGGAATTGGGGGAGGGAATCCTCAGCGCTGAGAACTGACGGAGTCAGCAGCCTTTATGGATTAGGTAGCAGAATCGCGCTTTGAGGGACCCTCCATTTTTGCCTTCCGGGAGAAGGCACAATTTAGTAATAAAAGGTCTTTTCGGATGTGACCGTGTCTCTTTGACCTTACATCAAAATGCAAGAGTCAGCAGTAAACGCAGACCCTTGCAAAGGGCTAAGGAAGAACAGAGAACGTGGGGTGAACTCAGTTGCTTCTAGAATCATCTCACAACCCTGGCCAGCTTCTGGCTGAGAAGCGTTGCTGATTTGTCAGTTGAGTTTCCTTCAGTCACAATAAGGGTCCAAAAAAGGTGAAGCTGGGACATCTAAAGAGATGGCTACTAGTGCGGAACAACGCTACACACCATTTTTCTTATGCATTTTCCATGTCTAAACATTAAGTTCAAGTGAGAGGGACAACTAGGTCATATGGTACATCTTTTCTTGTCCAATCTTTCTCTTCCCTCTCCCCTCCATGACTATCTTTATAGGAACTTGGATTGGAAGACTGGAAGGAGAAAGTGTGTGTGTGTGTGTGTGTGTGTGTGTGTATGCACACATGCATGTGTATGTGTGCAAGTGTGTGTGTGTAAGCGTGCACATGTTTCTATGTTTGTTCATGCATCTCAAAATGATGGGATTTTTAATAATTAAAACATGCTGTTAAAACCTTATAGTGGCTTTTATTTACTATCAACTAGGGTCAAAATTACTTTAAAGCAGAGACATTACTTTGCCGACTGAGGTCCGTCTAGTCAAGGCTATGGTTTTTCCTGTGGTCATGTATGGATGTGAGAGTTGGACTGTGAAGAAAGCTGAGCGGCGAAGAATTGATGCTTTTGAAGCGTGGTGTTGGAGAAGACTCTTGAGAGTCCCTTGGACTGCAAGGAGAGCCAACCAGTCCATTCTGAAGGAGATCAGCCCTGGGATTTCTTTGGAAGGAATGATGCTAAAGCTGAAACTCCAGTACTTTGGCCACCTCATCAGAAGAGTTGACTGACTGGAAAAGACTCTGATGCTGGGAGGGATTGGGGGCAGGAGGAGAAGGGGACGACCGAGGATGAGATGGCTGGATGGCATCACTGACTCGATGGACGTGAGTCTGAGTGAACTCCGGGTGTTGGTGATGGACAGGGAGGCCTGGCGTTCTGCGATTCATGGGGTCGCAAAGAATCGGATACGACTGAGCGACTGAACTGAACTGAACTGAGGATCAAAATATTCACTCCTTCAATCTTAGCTTTTTCCCAAAACCCCCTCAGGTATTTATTCTGAAAGCCCTACTTTAATCTCTTATCTTTCTCAATGACTAAACTATATGCCAAGAATGTTTTCTTCTTTCTCACAAACCTTTTCTTCTCAATTAAATCCAACAGCAATGGACATATCAATTTTCCCATAATTCTCTATTTAGCTGAGAAACTATGTCACCAACTTTTAACCCTCTCAAATGAGGGCACCATGAAGAAAAGTCTTTACTCTTTAGTAGACAAGCTTATTTATATTCAGTATAAGTAAATTCTGGATTTATTTCTGTATGTTTTTACTAAACCTGTCTCTGTTCACATTTGGTTTTCTAAAAAAAAAATCTCAAAACTTCCAGAAGCTTCTTAGGGAATATCATTGATTCAGCCTATGGATGTTTCCATCTTGAGAAGTTTCAGATAATTTTATTCAACTCAGTTTTTCAGTTAATCTTTTGAAAGTTAAATGTAAATGCTGTTTAGTTGGTCATTTTTAAATAACAGTAATCATTTCAAAAACCAGAACCAAAAAAACAAAACTTACCATATGTCAAGAGGATCTGGGTTCCTTGCCTTGCTTCATCACTATTTTTGGAAAAGCTATGGCTGGATGGCATCACTGACTCGATGGATGTGAGTCTGAGTGAACTCCGAGAGATGGTGATGGACAGGGAGGCCTGGCGTGCTGCGATTCATGGGGTCGCAAAGAGTCGGACACGACTGAGCGACTGAACTGAACTGAATATGCCTTTGAAAATAAATTGAAGGAATTGAATTAAAGAAGCTTTGAAATTTGTTCCCCACCCCAAAAGAGAGAGCCAACGAATGTTTAAGTGAACAAATTAATGGATAATATTTACAGTTCTGTTTATATTAATCTGGACAGTTATGTTACATGATAGTTTACAGGCAAGGATAGTTTGCTATTTCATCTTATCACTATCATGAAAACACTGGAATGCTATACTTTATCAAATTAACATATATGTAGTGAATCAGTTTATTGGATATAATATCATATAAAAGGGTGGCTAGAATCCCCATATTACTTGTTTTTCATATCATCACGATTACTTCCTTCAAATTACTTGTAACAACCTACTGTTTCCCTCATTTATTTGTTTGGTTTTTGCACCAGAGTGAAGTAATGGCTGTTATTTAGTATAGCAAGTAGCATATAGTTGATAAACAATATTTGTTAAATGTATCCATGATCATATTAGAAACATGATACTTTTAATCAGTAAGCAAATAAGCTTGTTACAGCACATTGGTTAGTACATTAACTTTGATTAAATAATTAGAAATGAATCAAAGTGGGTTGTAGTGCCTTGATTAACATTTGAGGATTAATTTACCAGTTATTTGCAATTTCACTTGTTGCCTATGGATTTTTATATTGTTCGTTCTTAGTTTCTATAAAGTCAAAGTAAATTTTATGCAACTACATATGTGATAGCTATTCTTGTAAATTTTACTCTTTTGAGACTAAAATAGTCCTGATTTTATGGGTAGGTGACAGAATATGTTTGTAGGGGAAAAGAAAAAGCATTTTATGGCTGATGAGTAATTGACCAGCCCATTCATGTAAAATTAAGCTGGATTCTGATATGGCCAAGTCTCTACTCTTCTTCTTCAAGTCTTTATTATATCCTTCTTGCACGAACAGATTTTGTTTCACATTGGACAAGACATGGGACTTTTTGAACTAAATGAGATATTAATCATCGTATTTAATATCTTCATTTTATAAGGAAGTAATTATAGCCCAAAGTGGTCAAGTGATGGTTACTAACCTTTGTACTCAGCAAGTTGACAATATCAAACTTGAAATTGGTGCTTCTGGCCCATTGTCCACTATTTTGCATACTATCACAGAGCTATCTTTAATGTTGTATTTTCACTACTGTGTCAAGATATAAGCATATTACCTAAACTACAGAAAAGTAGATCGACTTTGATGCAAAGATAAAGCTTTTTTCATATGCTCATTTGTTACTACCAATGAGCTAAAATATACATAATATTTTGTACATATTGCTAAAATGACCTATTTAATGAAAACGTTATTTATTTTTTGAATAAATAATAAATATTTTTTCAATGTAGTATGGGGTTAAAAGCATTTACTGAGATTTTATCATATTCAGTAGAATTAGGTCATTCTATCATCTCATCAAAAGCTTGTATATGAGTGAAATGTCAGTTTTGAAACTTATAAAAAGCAATGCCACTTTTAGAATAATTAGAACAGTCATTTCTTTGAATTAACAGTCTCTGGGAAGATTTAAAAAGTCTTAATTTAAAAAATCAATCAGAAAGTCACTTGTTTAATACAAATTAGGTAGAGGAAAATTAATCTTTTGGTGGTGATAGATATCACCTCCAAGTATGTGTGTCTAGTGAATTTATCTTTGCATAGAGATCTACCTATTGAACAGACTAATTGTGACTGGCTAGCTGATCAAATGACCCTCTTTTTTTTCTGAAATACTAACAGAAGTATCTAATGATTTATATCCATTTTTTTTGTTCAGTCCACAAGTTCTTTCACATAGATCTCAGCAATAGTCTCCAAATAGTTTCTCTTGTTTGAACTCTTAGTCCCCTTGATTAGCCCTCCATTGTGAATATTAAAGGATTTTTGTTTGCTCTTTGTTGGTTTTACTAAATCAAATGATACCTCTTCTATTCCTAAAACACTGCAATGCCTTTCCATTACAACAGATTGAAATACACATTCCTTTTCACAGCTGGTTCTAAAAGGCTGACAGCCTCAGCCTCACTGTTCACAGGTGCTCTTTTTCCCCATAATGCACTAGTCACATGAGCTGTTTCTTATCGCACGATTTCTCTAAACTTCTTCCTTTGGACTTCCTTTGTCCAGTCTCTTTCTAGCCATTAACTCACAGTTTAAATATCTCTCTTTCTCTCTCCCTTCAATAAAATTTCCTCCATTCACTTTTATATCAGGATTTATTTCCTTCACAGATCAAATTATAATTTGTCTTTGTTTAATTCTGAAAGATGGGGAACTTGTATTATGCCTGGCACATGTCTGGCAGATATTAATGATCAAGAAATGTTTGTTGAATGAGTAAACAAAGGCGGACACTTTCTCTGCTCCTTAGTTCTTTCTTTTCTAGACGTCATTCCTACTAATCTCTTTTAACCTACTCTTTTTCCATAAAATTATTTAGATTATACTGTCAGACATACTCTTTGGCCATCTAAAAGTAACCTTTGAGTTTGTATGTGTGTCCTTGGTTCATTCTGAGAGTGCCTTATTTATAAATAATACAATATAACCCACTCTATTATGATATTTACTTTTTAACTCTCAGACTGTCATCTTTTCTCCAAATTATAGTGATAATTTGCCACAATCCCCTAAATGACTTCAAATATTAAGATATTTGAAGCACTTAATTGACTTGATTTGATTTAGGTCATACCTGAATGGTCTAGTGGTTATCCCAACTTTTTTCAATTTATATCTGAATTTGGCAATAAGGAGTTCATGATCTGAGCCAAAGTCAGCTCCTGGTCTGGTTTTGGCTGACTGTATAGAGCTTCTCCGTCATTGGCTGCCAAGATTATAATCAATCTGATTTCAGTATTGACCATCTGGTGATGTCCATGTGTAGAGTCTTCTCTTGTGTTGTTGGAAGAGGGTGTTTGCTATGACCAGTGCGTTCTCTTGGTAAAACTCTGTTAGTCTTTGCCCTGCATCATTCTGTACTCCAAGGCCAAATTTGCCTGTTACTCCAGGCATTTCTTGACTTCCTACTTTTGCATTCCAGTCCCCTATAAAGAAAGAGACATCTTTTTGGGTGTTAGTTCTAAAAGATCTTGTAGGTCTTCATAGAACCATTCAGTTTCAGCTTCTTCAGCATTACTGGTTGGGGCATAGACTTGGATTACTGTGATATAGAATGGTTTGCCTTGGAAACGAACAGAGATCATTCTGTCGTTTTTGAGATTGCATCCAAATACTGCATTCCAGACTCTTTTGTTGACTGTGATGACTCCTCCATTTTTTCTAAGAGATTCCTGCCCACACTAGTAGATATAATGGTCATCTGAGTTAAATTCACCCATTCCAGTCCATTTTAGTTCGCTGATTCCTAGAATGTCAATGTTCACCCTTGCCATCTCTTGTTTGACCACTTCCAATTTGCCTTGATTCATGGACCTGACATTCCAGGTTCCTATGCAATATTGCTCTTTACAGCATCATACCTTTCTTCTATCACCAGTCACATCCACAACTGGGTATTGTTTTTGCTTTGGCTCCATCCCTTCATTCTTTCTGGAGTTATTTCTCTACTGAGCTCCAGTAGCATATTGGGCACCTACTGACCTGGGGAGTTCGTCTTTCAGTGTCCTATCTTTTTGCCTTTTCACACTGTTCATGGGGTTCTCAAGGCAAGAACACTGAAGTGGTTTGTCATTCCCTTCTCCAGTCGACCACATTTTGTTAGAACTCTCCATCATGATCCGTCCATCTTGGGTGGCCCCACATGGCATGGCTTAGTTTCACTGAGTTAGACAAGGCTGTGGTCCGTGTGATCAGATTGGCTAGTTGTCTGTGATTGTGGTTTCAGTGTGTCTAACCTCTGATGCCCTCTCTCAGTGCCTACCATCTTACTTGGGTTTCTCTTACCTTGGGCATGGGGTATCTCTTCACATCTGCTCCAGCAAGGCAAAGCCACACTCCTGACCTTGGACATGGGGTAGTTCCTTTTGGCTGCCACTCCAGATCTTGGACATAGGATAACTCCTCCCAGCTGCCGCTCCTGACCTTGGGAGTGGGGTAGCTCCTCTCCGCCACTCCTGCACCACTTCTACTGCCTAAATCAAATTCCTATTATACAGTGGAAGTGAGAAATAGATTTAAGGGACTTGATCTGATAGAGTGCCTGATGAACTACAGGTGGAGGTTTGTGACATTGTACAGGAGACAGAGATCAAGACCATTCCCTGGAAAAGAAGTGCAAAAAAGTGAAATGGCTGTCTGAGGAAGACTTACAAATAGCTGTGAAAAGCAAAGGAGAAAACGAAAGATATACCCATTTGAATGCAGAGTTCCAAAGAATAGCAAGGAGAGATAAGAAAGCCTTCTTCAGCGATCACTGCAAAGAAATAGAGGAAAACAATAGAATGGGAAAGACGAGAGATCTCTTCAAGAAAGTTAGAGATACCAAGGGAACATTTCATGCAAAGATGAGCACAATTAAGGACAGAAATGGTATGGACCTAACAGAAGCAGAAGATATTAGGAAGAGATGGCAAGAATACACAGAACTGTACAAAAAAAGATCTTCATGGCCCAGATAATCACGATGGTGTGATCACTCATCTAAAGCCAGATATCCTGGAATGTGAAGTCAAGTGGGCCTTAGGAAGCATCCTACGAACAAAGCTAGTGGAGGTGATGGAATTCCAGGTGAGCTATTTAAAATCTTGAAAGATGATGCTGTGAAAGTGCTGCACTCAATATGTCAGCAAATTTGGAAAACTTAGCAATGGCCACAGGACTGGCAAAGTCAGTTTTCATTCCAATCCCAAAGAAAGGCAGTGCCAAAGAATGCTCAAACTACTGCACAATTCCACTCATCTCCCATGCTAGCAAGGTAATGCTCAAAATCCTCCAAGCCACACTTCAGCAATACATGAACCATGAACTTCCAAGATGTTCAAGCTCGTTTTAGAAAAGGCAGAGGAACAAGAGATCAAATTGTCAACATCTGTTGAATCATCAAAAAAGCAAAAGAGTTCCAGAAAGACATCTACTTCTGCTTTATTGACTATGCCAAAGCCTTTGACTGTGTGGATCACAATAAACTGTGGAAAATTCTGAAAGAGATGGGAATACCAGACCACCTGACCTGCCTCTTGAGAAATCTGTATGCAAGTCAGGAAGCAACAGCTAGAACTGGACATAGAACAGACTGGTTCCAAATAGGAAAAGGAGTACGTCAAGGCTGTATATTGTCACCTTGCTTATTTAACTTCTATGCAGAGTACATCATGAGAAACGCTGGGCTGGAAGAAGCACAAGCTGGAATCAAGATTGCCGGGAGAAATATCAATAACTTCAGATATGTAGATGACACCACCCTTATGGCAGAAAGTGAAGAACTAAAGAGCTTCTTAATGAAAGTGAAAGAGGAGAGTGAAAAAGTTGGCTTAAAGCTCAACATTCAGACAACTAAGATCATGACATCTGGTCTCATCACTTCATGGCAAATAGATGGGGAAACAGTAGCTGACTTTATTTTGGGGGGCTCCAAAATCACTGCAGATGATGACTGCAGCCATGAAATTAAAAGATGCTAACTCCTTGGAAGGAAAGTTGTAACCAACCTAGACAGCATATTAAAAAGCAAAGACATTACTTTGTCAACAAAGGTCCCTCTAGTCAAGGCTATGGTTTTTCCAGTAGTCATGTATGGATGTGAGTGTTGGACTATAAAGAAAGCTGAGCACCATAGAATTGATGCTTTTGAACTGTGGTGTTGGAGAAGATTCCTGAGAGTCCCTTGGACTGCAAGGAGATCCAACCAGTCCATCCTAAAGGAGACCAGTCCTGGGTGTTCATTGGAAGGACTGATGTTGAAGCTAAAACTCCAATACTTTGGCCACCTGATGTGAAGAACTGATTCATTTGAAAAGACCCTGATGCTGGGTAAGATTGAAGGCAGGAGGAGAAGTGGATGACAGAGGATGAGATGGTTGGATGGCATCACTGTCTCAAAGGACATGAGTTTGAATAGACTCCGGGAGTTGGTGATGGACAGGCAGGCCTGGCGTGCTGCAGTTCATGGGGTCACAAAGAACTGGACACAACTGAGAGACTGAACTGAACTAAACTGACTTGATATTTCATTCTTTCTCTGAATGTTTGGTTTGAAGTAGACACAACTTGTAAAAGTACTTCCAAATATTTTCCTTAAGTAGTTTCTTCACTAACAAATACAAGGTTTATAATATGCACAATTTTAGGAGCTTTCTGTGATACACATGTGAATGGGAAATATCTTGTCTTAGAGACTACAATTCCACATAGTGTGTAAGATATACATGAATATTCATAGTAGCTCATAGAACATAAGTGTTGAAGGAAGCAAAGAGAAATGCTATGGGAATTCAAAAGCATTATTTCAGAATAGAAAGCATGAGATTAGAAAATGTGGATAGAGTGGGGAATATTTAACAAAGCTTTGAAACCAGTTCACTGTTCATTTTTAGAATTTGAATATATGAAAAATATACTGGAAAACTTTGTAGAGGAGTGAAAAAACAACAAAGCATAGAAGCAGAAAAAATTGGGGTGAATAGGATTTTAGTAATAATATTTGTGCAGTTAACTATTGGATGTTGTTATTTATAGTTGCCAAGTTGTGTCCGACTCCCTGCGACCCCATGGGCAGTAGCCCACCAGGCTCCTCTGTTCATAGGATTTTCCAGGAAAGAATCCTGGAGTGGTTTGCCATTTCCTTCTCCAGAAGACCTTCCTGACCCAGGGATCTAATCCACAATTCCTGCATGGGCAAGCAAATTCTCTACCACAGAGTCACCTGGGAAGCCCTACTGTATTGGATACTTTCCGTCTTATTTCTGCTCTCAAGATTCTAAGGTATACATAATCATATTCATGTTTTAATCATGTTTTCCCATGAATTTAAGAAGCTTTACCAATATCACACTATTATTATGTTAAGGCAGAAATTACATTCAGATTTTATCTAACTTCTAAACAATTTATATTATTGGTAGGGAAACAAGTGATGACTGAAGGAAAATAGCAGGAAATGGGTTTCAGGCATATCATGGAGGACTGTAGATACTGGATCAAATAATGAACCAAATTAAAAATTGTTACTAAGAAAATGTGGTTGTAATGTCAGGAGATACCTTCATTCACTTATTAGTGTGTGTGTATGTGCTGTCACTTCTGTTGTGTCCTATTCTTTGCGACCCTATAGATTATAGCCCACCAGGTTCCTCTGTCCATGGGATTCCCCAGGCATGAACAGTGGAGTGGGTTGCCATGCCCTCCTCCACCACTTATTAATACATCAACCAATGAAACCTCCATTTCATATATGCACTCCTGCAGAGGTTTCCCTATCATGTAGATTTTTTTCATCACTGGCCTCTTATATAAATATAAGAAAAATAGAAGAGCTTTAAAATATACAGAACCCCAAATGCCACAACCTTGACTGTTCTTTTCATTTTTCATCTGAGGTGAATTTTGAGTTGGATATTCATTCTCAGTATTATGTATGTGTCTTATACACTAAATGGATTATGGCTGTCAGCTGCAGATTGGAGTATTTTATCATATGCTATTTCTAAATGAAGTAACAACACTACTTTCAGAAGAATTCAATAGAATATTTTCTCCAAAACTCTGACAATTAATTTGAAAATGAATACTCATAGTATTAAATTTCTAAGCTAGAAAAAAACTGAAAATTTTAGCAATCCCTTCAGTTCAGTTCAGTTCAGTCACTCAGTCGTGTCTGACCCTTTGCGACCCCTTGGACTGTAGCACACCAGACTTCCCCGTCCATCACCAACACCCAGAGCTTTCTCAGACTCATGTCCATCAAGTTGGTGATGCCACCCAACCATCTCATCCTCTGTCATTCCCTCCTCCTCCTGCCTTCAATCTTTCCCAATATCGGGTCTTTTCCAATGAGTCAGTTCTTCATATCAGGTGGCCAAAGTATTGGGGTTTCAGCTTCAGCATCAGTGCTTCCAATGAATATTCAGGACTGATTTCCTTTAAGATTGACTGATTTGATCTCCTTGCAGTCCAAGGGACTCTCAATAGTCTTCTCCAACACCACAGTTCAAAATCATCAATTCTTCAGTGCTCAGCTTTCACATCCATATGTGACTACTGGAAAATCATAGCTTTGACTAGATGAACCTTTGTTGGCAAAGTAATGTCTCTGCTTTTTCATATGCAGTCTAAGTTGATCATAGCTTTTCTTCCAAGGAGCAAGCGTCTTTTAATTTCATGGCTGCAGGTACCATCTGCAGTGATTTTGGAGCCTGTCACTTTTTTACAAACGCTCATTTATTTTTCAACTGGTAATACATAGGATGTACATGAAATTTTAGACTTTCTTATGATAATGATCTTATGGTTCTCATGATCCCCTCAAGTCCTTTGGACTAGAACCCTTTTATTATTCTATCTATCTCCAGAATTTCGTGCTGAAACTTGCCCTCCTTAACGGCATCTGAGATCATCACCAATCTAGAGCTTAAATAATATCTTCAGTAGAGTATCAGGGACAGACAATTGACTTAAACATGGCCATTGTGGACTAAACTAAATCCCCTGAAAAGAGGTATAGTTGAAGTTCGAACCCCTAGCACCTAAAAATGTGACCTTAATTGGAGATAGGTTCTTTATAGAGATGATCAAGTCACAACAAATTATTTAGGATTCTAATCCAATATGACTGATGTCCTTTTAGAAAGGAGAAATCTGGACGCAGAGATTAGACTCATTTAGAAGGAAGATGATGTAAAGAGACACAGGGAGAAGATGACGATCTAACAATTCAAGGAGAGAAGCCTGGAACCAATCCTCTGTCAGCCCTCAGAAAGAACCAACTCTGCTCACACCTTGATGCTGGAATCCTACCCTCCAGAACTGTAAGACTATAAATTCCGGTTGTTTAAGCCACCCCATTTGTATCATGTTTTTATGACAGCCCTACCAATCTAATAATATGACTCCCTACACCTTTTCTCCAAATTTCTGACTACTTCTCTTTTCCAAGTCAAATTGCTGTTGAAATTGGTTTATATGGGGGAACAGGTGAAGGTTTAGTCTTGGAGGAGATCTTGATGGAGAGAACTGGTACAGAGTCTTTCTTCCTTTGTTTCTACAAAGCAAGGGATTTGTTGTTGTTGTCATTGTTCAGTCATTCAGTCCTGTCTGACTATTTGCAACCCCATGGATTGCAACACACCAGGCTTGGGATAGAGTAAAGTTAGCCACAGTCTTGGAAAATCCTAGTACAGAGATTCTCAGAGGAAATTTTGACATTGCTGGCAATTTGTCCAGTAAGTGTGACCCTGAGGATCAGGGAGGAGCCGGACTAGGCCCTCTGCTCCTGAAGTTGAGAATATGCTTATAGTTCTGAGAACAGGAAAGCTTCATCCCACTATTGCTCCTCAGCAGGGGACCTGCAGCCCTTCTGCGCCACACAACTAGCTCAGTGTTGTAAAGCTCGCCAGACTGTCTCCACTTGTTTACTTCCACCAGATCTGAGGGCTAATATAGAAAACACAAACTATCTAAGGTGTTCTAACAGCCAGAGAGAGGAAGATCCAGTTAGTACAAACACATTTCATGCCAACAAAGTAGAGCTGCTGCTGCAAGAGAGAAAGCCACTTGAACAAACAAATAACAAAACACTTCAGGAAACTCAAGTGTATCCCAATCACAAACTGTTTCTGGAACTAAAATCACATGACTTTCCAACTAAATACTTCGGTAGGAAAACTGATAGAATTATACTTAAACTGTGAACCCATTTATAGATATGAAAGATCTAGTAAAGAAATGTTTCAAACACAGAAAAATAATGTAAACAGGTATAAATTATAATAGAAAAAAGCTAAACAATTATTCATTTTGAGGCTGCTATATCCATGAAATTCTCCAGGAAAGAATACTGGAGTGGGTGGCCATTCCCTTCTCCAGGGGATCTTCCTGGCCCAGGGATCAAACCCAGGTCCCCTAATGCAGGCAAATTTTTTACCATCTGAGCCACCAGGGAAGACCAAAATTAAGGGGGAAAAAAAGGACTTCCACCAAAAAAAAAAAAAGACAGAGTTTAAGAAAGTAACAAATACATGAAGGAAATTCCAACTGAGTTGAATAAAGAATCAAATTATCACCAAATTATCAAACTGATGAGTCTAAGTTTGAGGCAGATTTCTAAAGAAAATAGTTAGGCATACTCTGCTATAATTAGTAAGTTTCACTTCAGTGTCTCAGTCATGTCCGCCTCCTTGTGACCCCATGGACTGCAGCACACAAGCCTTCCCTGTCCATCACCAACTTCCAGAGCCTGCTCAAACTCATGTCCATTGAGTTGGTGATGCCATCCAACCATCTCATCCTATGTCATCCACTTCTCCTCCTGCCTTCAATCTTGCCCAGTATCAGGGTATTTTCCAATGAGTCAGTTCTTCACATCAGGTGGCCAAAGTATTGGAGGTTCAGCTTTAGCATCAGTCTTTCCAAGGAACATTCAGGACTGATTTCCTTTAGGATGGACTGATTGGATCTCCTTGCAGCCCAAGGGATTCTCAAGAGTCTCCTCCTACACCACAGTTCAAAAGCATTAATTCTTCGGTGCTCAGCTTTCCTTATAGTCCAACCAACTCTCATGTCCACACATGACTACTGGAAAAACCATAGCTTTGACTAGATGGAACTTTGTTGGTAAAGTAATGTCTCTGCTTTTTCATATGCTGTCTAAGTTGGTCATAGCTTTTCTTCCAAGGAGCAAGTGTCTTTTAATTTCATGACTGCAGTCACTATCTCCAGTGATTTTGGAACCCAAGAAAATAGACTGTCACTGTTTCCATTGTTTCCCCTTCTCTTAGCCATGAAGTGATGGGACCAGATGCCATGATGTTAGTTTTTTGAATGTTGAGTTTTAAGCCAACTTTTTCACTATCCTCTTTCACTTTCATCAAGAGGCTCTTTAGTTCTTCTTCGCTTTCTGCCATAAGGGTGATATCTTCTGAGTATCTGAGGTTATTGATATTTCTCCCAGCAATTCTGATTCTGGGATTAATAAGCTTAAAACCAAGAAATAAGTTTAAAATCAAGAAAAAAAAAACACTATGAGCTTTCAAATTCTAATGCAGAAACCTAAATAAACTATTAGGGAAAAAAAAGAACTTATTAATTTATCCAAGGAAAAAGTTCTTTATAACCAAGTGGAGTTTATAGGAAGAAGAAAAGGGTCTTTCTGTATAAGGAAATGTGACATTATAATCAATTATCAGCAAATTTAAGAAGTAAAACATATCATTAATGGAATTTGGCAAGATTTGATAAAATTTCTGAGTTTAACAAATAAAGCAGTATGCTTTTTTGAATGCAGTAAATATCACCAAATATGCTGCAGAAAACATTATGCTAAAATTAAAACATTATACCATTTTAATGAAATTGGTAAATTAAACCTATTATAGAATTTATCATAAGTATTTCAAGTTTTTATTTACTTGCTTTCTTCTTCAGCTGAATTGCGAGTTCCTTTAAGGAAATATTCAATATATTTTTTGGTCTACATCACAGCTTTGAAACTTACTGATGTACCTGACACAGAATAGAGGTTAAACAAATATTTTAAATGAATGAATGAGCAAAATATGTATTTTTATTAACAGATATATAGCATCTTTTTTGTAATTTGGAATTTTTAGCTAAGATGACTGATTTGCCTTCACTTAGTAGTAACAGAACTAATAAATGGTCTAAATATCAACTCTGCCTATTCTCATATCAAAGGATATTTTTCTTACTAAACAGATTCTATTTAAACAAATGTTCCTAAATTAGGTGACCAAAACAAATGAAACTGAGCTTTGATGCCACAAAACCAAACAATTGTTTCACACTTGCAGTTTCAGATCTATGATCATGATAGTTAGTATTCTATTTGTGTGCAAAGAATTTTTATTAGTCATTTTCTGGACATTTTTGAAATGTTAATTATCTAAAATACTTAATATGCCTTTTCCCTTTCTTATGCCCTGGAGGAAATTTGTGAGAGGTGTAAATATTTTAAAAGGATTTATTTTTAACATCTTATAGATTTTTTTATTATTTGTGTTCTAGAAATATGATCTTTTTTTTTTTTTTTTTTTACATTTTGGCCTTGCTGCGTGGCATTTGGAATCTTACCTGCCCACCAGGGTTTGAACCCAAGCCCCCTGTGGTGGAAGCATGAAGTCTTAACTACTGGACCACCAGGGAAATCCCCTAAGAATATGACTTAATATGAAAAAGATATTTACTTGCTGAGACACTGGAATTTTAAGGAAACTTCAAGATCAAAAAAAGATTTTTAGCAATGGATACTCAGGTCCCAGGACTGTCACTTAACCTCTGTGTTATCTTGGACAACATCCTTTTGTTACTTATTATAAAATTAAAGTTATAATGTTTTATATATTTTCCTTTACTCTTCAGTTTCTCCAAATAATTCTGACTTCTTTAGAATTTCTCTTGAAACATCCATACTTATTAACAGAAACTTCTGTAAATCTATATTATTATTTGATTTTATCTACTTAAAAGGTCTTCCCTGGTGGCTCAGATGGTAAAGAATCCATCTGCACTGCAGGAGACCCAGGTTCAATCCCTGGATTGGGAGGGAGAAGGAAATTAGCTACCCACTCTGGTATTTTTGCCTGGAGAATTCCATGGACAGAGGAGCTTAGTTATTAACTGAAAAGTTTGTAAATCTATGTTACTATTTTATTTTATCTACTTAAAAATGTTTTAATGTCTAAAGGTATTTTTATTTTATTAATCTTTTAAAAAATAGCTTTATTGAAATATAATTTAGTATAAATACAATTTATTGAAATATAATTCATATTTTACAAATTCATCCTTTAAAATTACATACCCTTTAAAATGCACATTCTTCTATGTGCATTTCAGTGGTTTATAAGTGTATTTATGTAACTATGCAACCATTTCCACAATCCAATTTTGGAACATTTTAACCATCTAAAACAAAACAAAAATCCGTACCTATTAATAGTCACTTCCCATTTTCCCCAGTCTTCTGCCCTTGGGAGCCACAAATCTACTTTCTGCCTCCATAAAATGGCCTATTCTGGACATTTCATATAAATGAAATAATACAAGATGTGTGCTTTTGTGACTAATTTCTTTCATTAGCATAATGTTTTTAAGATTTGTTGTATACAAAACATTGACCCTAATATCTTAAATTAGTTTGATGTCTAGCAAATATAAGTACTTATGGTTCTCTTTTCTTTATTTAATAGGCTTTCTATTTAATAGACTGTTTTTATTTAATAGACTTAATTTGTTTTTATTCAGCAGACTTTGTATTTAATAGAGTTTATTTTTAATAGCTTTATGTTCACAGCAAAAATGAGCAGAAAGCACAGAGATTTTCCATTTACCTCCTGCCCATACAAGTGCATAGCCTCCCCATCATCAACATTCCTAGACTAGTGTACTTGTTATAATTAATGAGCCCACATTAAGCATTGTTGTCACCCAAAGTCCAAAAAGTTTTTAAGATTGTTTTGATGTGGATCATTTTTTGTCTTTACTGCATTTGTTACAATAACGCTCCTGTTTTATGTTTTTGCTTTTTGGCTGTGAGCCATGTGGGATATTAGGTACCTGACCAGGGACTGAACAGATACCCTCTGCATTAGAAGGCAAAGTCTTAACCACTGGACCACTAGGGGAAGTCCCTACATTAAGGTTTACTGTTGGGGTATTATATTGTATGGACTTGGACAAATGTCTTAAGGACATGTATCCACTATTATAATATTATACAGAATAGCTTCACTGCCCTAAAAATCAACTATGCTCCCCCTATTCGTTCTTCCTTTCTTGCCTCTAAATCCTGGCAACACTGACCTCTTCTTGTCTCTAGTTTTGCCTTTCCAGAATTTCACACATCATGCAGTATGTAGCCTCTTCAGAATGGCTTCTTTTGTTTATTAATACACATTTAGGTTTCCGCCATGTCTTTTCATGGCTTGATAACTTATTTCTTTTTAGAACCAAACAATATTCCATCACCTGGATATACCATAGTTTATCTATTCATTCACCTACTCTTTCAATTCCATTGATTTCTTCTCTAATTTTTATTATTGCATCTGTTTTGCTTACTGTGAATTGAATTTGCTCTTCTTTCACTAATTTCCTAAAGTGAAATCTTTAGGAATAGACCTTTTAGACCTTTTTTTCCTAATATATTCATTCAGTGCTCTAACTTTCCCTATAAATATCACTTCTGCTGTGTTCCACAAATTCTGATAAATTGTGCTTTTAATTTCATTTAGTTCAAAATGATTTTAATTCCTCCTAAGATTTCTTTTTGACCCATGGGCTCTTTAGAAGTATGTTGTTTCATCTTCATGTATCATGGGACTTTCCTATTATCTTTCTGTTATTGATTTTTATTTTAAATTCCATTGTGATATGAGAAGAGATAGGGCTTCCCAGATGACTCAGTGGTAAAGAATCTGCCTGCCAATGCAGGAGACCCAGGTTTGATCCCTGGATTGCGAAGATCCCTTGGAGAAGAAAATGGTGACCCACTTCAGTATTCTTCCCTGGGAAATCCCATAAATAGAGAAATCTGGTGAGCTACATTCCATGGGGTTGTAAAGGAGTCATACATTACTTAAGGATGAAACAACAACAATGAGAAGAGATATGTGATTTTTATTATTTTTAAGTTTGTTAAGAAGTGTCTTATGGCCCAGAATGTGGTCTGTCTTGAGGACTGCTTCACATGAACTTGAAAAAAAAAAAAATGTGTATTTTGCTTAAGTTAAATGCAATAGGCTATAGAATCCACTATATACAGTTGATTCCTGGGGTTGTTAGTTTAATTATGCCCTTGCTGACTTTCTCCCTGCTGAAACTATTTCCTGATAGAGGTGTGCTGAACTCTCCGATTATGACAGTGAATTCAGTTGCAATAGTGGAACTGCTGCTGCTGCTAAGTCGCTTCAGCTGTGTCCAACTCTGTGCAACCCCATAGACAACAGCCCACCAGGCTCCCCCATCCCTGGGATTCTCAAGGCAAGAACACTGGAGTGGGTTGCCATTTCTAGTTGTGCACAAAACTCTAGTAATGTCGTGAGCTGGGGACACATTTCAGTCCTATGCTTAGTTCTCATTCTGTCTTTTAATCAGCCTATGCCTGTGGATGGTGAACTTCACCAGTGCTTCTCACTTTTTTTTCTTTACTCACCCTTGAGGTGGTACAAGATGGCTAGAATGGTCTGGAATTGGATATCTCTCCTCTCTCAGATCAATTAGGTTCTGATAAAACCCAAGCAGCTTAAGTTGGGCTATACTTAAGTAGTGTCTCCTGAGGACAGACCTTGATAAGAAGTACAGAATGCTGTGGTGTATTTCGAAAAGGTTCTTTCCCCATCATCCTGCTGAAAGCAGGAAAGGATTTTTCTCTGATATTCACCCTAAGAATCTGGTAGAGCTCCAGGTTGTAAGCTTCACAGAAATGTGAGACCCCGCCAAGGACTCTGGGTCCTCTGGGGTTTCTCTGTCTCAGACTTTTCTACACAGAGTCTCCATCAGTTCATCATTGAGCAAATTCAGGTTTCCCTTCCCTGGCCCTGGTTCCTGTGATGGTGTCTGCTAGTGGGTTTCTGCTTGAGTAAGTTGTGATCCTCTGTAGTTGCCTAATTAGTCTATTCAGTTTGATGGCACTGGCTTGCCCTGTGACTTCACTTTTCTCTTAAGAATTTAAGAAGAGCTGTTGATTTTTCAGTTTGCTCAACTTTTCACTTATTGTTGAGATTAAGTGACAGGCTGCACAAGAAACCTGAAGTTTCTTATAATTTTAAAAAATTTTAAAAGCCTGACCTGATCTTAGGTTTTGGGGATTTCCATATCTTGGGGAATTTCTTGGCTTTTTAGTTACTGCATATTTTGGCCTGTAGAGAAGACTTCACTTGAGAATAAATCATATTCACTATAAGATGTAGGTATATTTAAGACATTTCAAGAAGGCAGTAGGGCCTACGTACATGTGTAAGTGAACACCAAGGGGGAAACAAAACTTATTTTAAAGTCAAGTCAAATCATGTAGATTCAGTGATAAATTAGCTTCATTTCAGTTCTTCAGTATACTTAAATATACTTAGCTCTTCATTGCCTAGAGAATTTAAATTTATCATTGCCTCTAAATGGAATATTGACTCTCTGCATTATTAACTCCTCTTGTCCTTCATGTCTCAGGGAAGGCTTTCCTGACTAGACTATGTAAAGCAGACACTATACCTATAACTTTCTATCACATAAGCAACTTTATTTACTTCACAGGTAATGATTATGTATATATGTATGTATTCTCTGTCTCTCCTCCCCTAAGGTAAGGTCCAGGAGGTAAATACCCTCCTTGACTTTTCACCTGCATTTTCCTGTGTCCTAACATGCAAAGAAGACAATGAAAAAAAGAGACAGACTAGGACAGAGAGAAGGGAAATAGATGTTTTTCTATAATGTGGGACACAAAAATCTGAGAACTCAGATAAGAGACAACATTTATGCTGATTAGTGAAGATAAAGGTGAAGGATGGCAAATTTGGGAGTACTCCTGGGCTAGGCTGTGGTCATCAACACTATCAGTCACCAGTAGTCGGTGCAAAGGTCAGCACAAAGGCCAGCTCCTGGGGCCCCTATGTGACTCTGTAGCAGCAGCAGGAGCAGTTGTGTCTCCAGTGGGTACTGGTAGCACAGTTGACATTTGGGGAAGAGCAACAGCTGAGATACTCAGTGAGCAAAAGAAGAAAGCGAAAAGTGCTAAAATGCATGCAGTAGCCATGGAGATGACTCACTTCTTGGACAATTTCAGGAACTTCTCAAGATTATCTAGGGGGAGACTGGATTTCCTGAAGAAGAAATAAGAACATGCAGGGCCAGAGAGATTTTACTTTGCTTGCTTTTAATCTTTTCTAATTGTCAAATGACATCTAAGAAATAAAGGTTTCCTTCGGTAAGTAATTAATCTTATTTGTCCCTTTAAGAGAGAAATCAGGAAATCAACCAACCAAACAAACAACAACAAAAAAAAAACCCACCTATCTCTAAGGATTTTTTGTACACAAGAGAATATAAAAATACAAAACAAGTAGTTGTTCTTTCTTTAGCCATATAAATTAGGGGGAAAATAGCTGTTTAGAGTAATTGTTTTTCTCTAGTGCCTTGAGTTCAAAGCCAAGTTCTCTCCAACTTAATGGAGGAAAAATTACAACTCATATTATCATTCCAAATTTTCTCATATCCCAATCATGCTATGTAATTTTTCTTCCAGGAAAAAGCTGATAGAAACACTTTGCTTGGGGGGCTTAGCTTTCCTGTAGCACAAAATTAAATTTCTAGCAACCCAATCTTGTGAGTATTGCTCTTTGCTGTCTCCATCCCTAAAAATGGAGCGCTGGTGGTTACCTATGTTTTATATGTCAGCTTTTCATACTTGTGAAAATTATCTCAACTTGGTCACAGAGTTTCACAAATAAATGTTGAGTTGATCCGCTTTGATCATTGCTCTTGAACTTTTTTCCCCATACTTTGTGTAAATTCTTGTGGTGAGTTGGGAAGTAATGTGAGTTGTCTTGTGTCTTACTCTAATCTATATCCTATAGAAGACATTGTTTCTTACAATGACTTTATAGTTAGAGCAATCTACCATTTCTCTCTACAGATAACCATTTTAACAGTACTTGAATATCATGCATTACCTTTAAGGTCCAGGATCCTTAGTCATAATTTTTCATCCAAGTCTTACAACCTGCATATAGGTTGTATTAAAACTGCATGCTTTCTTGGAAAACCTATAGGCTAACAAAATCTTAAAACATTTTCAGGTAAAATTATATTTTGTGTTTATAGATGAACACTAAAATCAAACTTATTGTTCAATCTTCCCATTTATCCAAGAGTGAATTCAATTTAGAAATAGCTAAAGGGTATTTACCCACTCCAGTGTTCTTGCCTGGAGAATCCCAGGGACAGCGGAGCCTGGTGGGCTGCCGTCTATGGGGTCGCACAGAGTCGGACACGACTGAAGCGATTTAGCAGCAGCAGCAGCAGCAAAGGGTATTTATGAACTTAGAGATGAGATCTGATGGTTAAAAAAAAGATGATGCCTTTTATTTTTCAATCATTTTTTTTTTTCCAATGTTGCGCTGGGTAAAACAGGTGCATATTATAGTTATTATTGGATTCTTTCTCCAATTTATGACATTATGTATTTTATGTTCTGTACATAATGAATAGCTATTTTCTTTCCTTTCAACTATACTCACATTAGAACATGAATCTTTAGCTTTCTTTAATTTTTCCTCAAAATCTTTAGTATAAGATATTAATCTATAATGGGCTTCCTAGGTGGCACTATTGGTAAAGAACCTGCCTGCCAATGCAGGAGATGCAAGAGACGCAGGTTTGATCCCTGGGTCAGGAAGATCACCCGGAGGGAGGCTCAGCAACCCACTCCAGTATTCTTGCCTGGAGAAGCCCATGGATAGAGCAGCCTGATAGACTACAGTCAACAGCGTTGCAAAGAGTCAGACATGACTGAAGTGACCTAGCACATGGGCACATTAATAAATGCGTGTTAGTCACTCAGACACATCTGACTCTTTGTGGCTCCATGGACTGTAGCCCGCCAGGCACCTCTGCCCATGGGATTCTCCAGGCAAGAATACTGGAGTGGGTTGCCATTCGATTCTCCAGATGATTTCTCCAACCCAGGGACTGAACCTAGGTCTCCCGTAGACATTTTAGGAATCAGCAAACTAAGATGGACTGGAATGGGCGAATGNACTGTAGCCCGCCAGGCACCTCTGCCCATGGGATTCTCCAGGCAAGAATACTGGAGTGGGTTGCCATTCGATTCTCCAGATGATTTCTCCAACCCAGGGACTGAACCTAGGTCTCCCGTAGACATTTTAGGAATCAGCAAACTAAGATGGACTGGAATGGGCGAATGTAACTCAGATGACCATTATATCTACTACTGTGGACAAGAATCCCTTAGAAGAAATGGAGTAGCCATCATAGTCAACAAAAGAGTCCAAAATGCAGTACTTGTATGCAATCTCAAAAATGACAGAATCATCTCTGTTCATTTCCAAAGCAAACCATTCTATATCACAGTAATCCAAGTCTATGCCCCAACCAGTAATGCTGAAGAAGCTGAAGCTGAATGGTTCTGTGGAGACCTACAAGATCACCTAAAACTAACATCCAAAAAAGATATCCTTTTTGTCATAGGGAACTGGAATGCAAAAGTAGGAAATCAAGAGGTACCTGGAATAACAGGCAAGTTTGCGCTTGGAGTACAAAATGAAGCTGGGCAAAAGCTAACAGAATTTTGCCAAGAGAATTAACTGTACATAGCAAACTCCTCCTTCCAACAACACAAGAAGACTCTATACATGGACATCACCAGATGGTCAATACTGAAATCAGATTGATTATATTCTTTGCAGTCAAAGATGGAGGAGTTCTATATAGTCAGCAAAAACAAGACCGGGAGCTGACTTTGGCTCAGATCATGAGCTCCTTATTGCCAAACTGAAGCTTAAAGAAAGTAGGGAAAACCACTAGACCATTCAAGGATGACCTAAATCAAATCCCTAATGATTGTACAGTGGAAGTGACAAATAGATTTAAGGAATTAGATCTGATAGAGTGCCTGATGAACTATGGATGGAGGTTCATGATATTATACAGGAGGCAGTGATCAAGACCATCCACAAGAAAAAGAAATGCAAAAAGGCAAACTGGTTGTCTAAAGAAGGCCTTATAAATAGATGAGAAAAGAAGAAAAACTAAATGCAAAGGAGAAAGGGAAAGATATACCCATTTGAATGCAGAGTTTCAGAGAATAGCAAGAAGAGATAAGAATGATTTCTTCAGTGATAAATGCAAAGAAATAGAGGAAAACAACAGAATGGGAAAGACTAAAATTCTCTTCAAGAAAATTAGAGATACCAAGGGAACATTTCATGCAAAGATGGGCTCGATAAAGGACAGAAATGGTATGGACCTAACAGAAGAAGAAGATATTAAGAAGAGGTGGCAAGAATACACAGAAGAACTGTACAAAAAAGATCTTCAAGACCAAGATAATCACAATGGTGTGATCACTCACCTAGAGCCAGACATCCTGGAATGTGAAGTCAAGTGAGCCTTAGGAAGCATCACTATGAACAAAGCTAGTGGAGGTGATGAAATTTCAGCTGAACTATTTCACATCCTCAAAGATGATGCTGTGAAAGTGCTGCACTCAATATGTCAGCAAATTTGGAAAACTCAGCAGTGGCCACAAGACTGGAAAAGTCAGTCTTCATTCCAATCCTAAAGAAGGGCAATGCCAAAGAATGCTCAAACTACCACACAATTGCACTCATCTCACACACTAACAAAGTAATGCTCAAAATTCTCCAAGCCAGGCTTCACCAGTACGTGAAACATGAACTTCCAGATGTTCAAACTGGATTTAGAAAAGGCAGAGGAACTAGAGATCAAATTGCCAACATCCACTGGATCATCATAAAAGCAAGAGAGTTCCAGAAAAACATCTATTTCTGCTTTATTGACTATCCAAAGTCTTTGACAGTGTGGATCATAACAAACTGTGGAAAATTCTTCAAGAGATGTGAATGCTAGACCACATTACCTGCCTCTTGAGAAATCTGTATGCAGGTCAAGAAGCAACAGTTAGAACTGGACATGGAACAACAGACTGGTTCCAAATTGGGAAAGGAGTCTTTCAAGGCTGTATATTGTCACCTTGTTTATTTAACTTATATACATACATGTATATACATATATACATTTGTATATACATTAATTTATATACATACATGCAAAGTGCATCATGAGAAATGCAAATACCAGGCTGAATGAAGCACAAGCTGGAATCAAGATTGCTGGGAGAAGTATCAATAACCTCAGATATGCAAATGACACCACCCTTATGGCAGAAAGTGAAGAGGAACTAAAAAGCCTCTTGATGAAAGTGAAAGAGGAGAGTGAAAAAGTTGGCTTAAAACTCAACATTCAAAGAACTAAGATCATGGCATCTAGTCCCATCATTTCATGGCAAATAGAAGGGGAAACAATGGAAACAGTGACAGTCTTTATTTTCTTAGGCTCCAAAATCACTGGAGATGGTGACTGCAGCCATGAAATTAAAAGACACTTGCTCCTTGGAAGAAAAGCTATGACCAACTTAGACAGCATATTAAAAAGCAGAGACACTACTTTGCCAATGAAGGTCTGTCTAGTCAAAGCTAAGATTTTTCCAGTAGTCATGTACGGATGTGAGACTTGAACTATAAATAAAGCTGAGTGCCGAAGAATTGATGCCTTTGAACTGTGGTGTTGGAGAAGACTCTTGAGAGTCTCTTGGACTGCAAGGAGATTCAACCAGTCCATCCTAAAGGAAATCAGTCCTGAATATTCATTGGAAGGACTGATGCTGAAGCTGAAACTCCAATACTTTGGCCATCTGATGTGAAGAACTGACTCATTGGAAAAGACCCTGATGCTGGGAAAGATTGAAGGCAGGAGGAAAAGGCACCAACAGAGGATAAGATGGATGGATGGATGGCATCACTAACTCAATGGACATGAGTTTGAGAAAGCTCCGGGAGTTGGTGATGGATAAGGAAGCCTGGTGTGTTGCAGTTCATGGGTCACAAACAGTCGGACACAACTGAGCAAATGAACTTAACTGAACTGAATGTAAAATTAGGACATTTGCATTATGATGGGAAGCTTCATAATCTTAACACATACTCAATAAACTATTTTTTAAAAAGCAAACATTAATTGTGTATGTACTCAGGTACCAAGGTAAAATTTCACATACTTTATCTCTCCTGTAATTCTATCAAGAACTGATAAAAGAATTGCCAATTTTATTTCTGTAATATAGAAAAAGAAACTGACACTTAATGATTTTAAAAACAAGATGACAGATCCAAAATGGAGTTACCTATGCTAAACCCTATGTCACCAACTTAAGATTTAAGCTAACTACAGTTTCTGCTTGTAATGGAATCTTAAACCAGAAAATCAGGAATCACCTGATCACCGCTAGTTAATCCACCTGACAGATCACCTCCAGCCTCCAAAGGAAACTAATATTGCAATAACCAACCTGCTTTTTGTCTGTTATCTTCCTTGTTGCCACTCCATTCTGCCCATGAACATCCTTCATTTTATAAAGCTCCTTGGCACCCCTTTCTATCAGCCAGATTGGATTCTGCCCCATTCATGAATCACTGAATAAAGTCAACAAAACCTTTAAATTGTATTCAGTTGAATTCTGTTTTTTAACAGAAAAATTATTAACTTGTTTATGGCCAAACAGCAAAGAGCAGATATGACTCAGTCCTATGCCTGTCTGACTCCAAAGGCCATATTCTTACCTACATTACACTGACTTTTGTGTATGGAATAGTAATTAAATTTTACCCACCTCTGAGTGGAGGGGTAAGGAAGATGACCTGATTTCTTGCTGCTTTCAACAGGGCATATTGCCTTACCCTCTGAATATACTTTAGAGTCATGAGAGGTTTAATTGATTTTTCTGTTTTAAAATCATATTCAATGTATATGATAGTCTATAGCTAGTTAGGCAGGCTATTACAACTTTGCTGCTAATAAATTTTAATTTCAAGTGGATGTTTTGCTAAGCTTGGCTAGCCAATCACAGACACATTTAATTGGTCTCAAGGAGCTCTGAGGATTAGTGTTGGTCCATCACCAAAAAATAGAAAAAAATTAGCAAAAGCTGGTGTCCTAGAATATGGTAGTAGTTCAAATAACTTCTTGAATCAATTTTTATTTTATTTTAAACAATTGAGTTTTAATGCTATATAGCTAATCATTGTGTTTAGCATTATGAAGTGTCAAGATAAATGATAGCACCTCAATATAATCTACATATGATACATTGACATCATGAAATAGTATCAATAAATTGAGACTATAAAGATAAGAATATTTTCCTGATTTTGTAAATAATTTTTTGAACTAAAAATCTTAAAGCTAATTGGTTAGAAGTAGAATGTACCATTTCACCTGCCAAGAGCCTTGCAAGAATTTCTTCACATTGGAAAGAATGGCTGATAAGAATCTAGAGTCATCTCAGGTGTTGTGTTCCTAGGATGAAGACTTCCTCTTCCTGTGCCAGGAAGAGGAGACACCTTTACAAATTTAAATTTTCTTTATAAAAATAAATTTCCTTTTACACAAAGAAAAGGTATGCTCTTTAGAGTTTTCCCTGTGTCTAATGTTCCTCAATTGCCGTCAACTCAAAATAATCATTATGCAAAAGTAGTATGTTTTGAAGGTGAAGGTGAAGTCGCTCAGTCGTGTCCGACTCTTTGCGACCCTGTGGACTGTAGCCCACCAGGCTCCTCCGTCCATAGGATTCTCCAGGCAAGAACACTGGAGTGGGTTGCCATTTCCTTCTCCAGGGGATCTTCCCGACCCAGGGATCGAACCCAGGTCTCCCGCATTGGAGGCAGACGCTTTAACCTCTGAGCCACCAGGGAAGCCCTGGGTTGCATATTCTGGTCCCCTTCCCTGGTTAACCAGTAGGTAGGGTAAAATCTCAAACTCTTCACTGCAGATGGTGGCTCTCAAACTCCAAAATCACTGAAGATGGTTACTGCAGCCATGAAATTAAAAGATGCTTGCTCCTTGGAAGAAAAGCTATGACCAACCTGATAACATATGAAAAAGCAGACATTACTTTGCCAACAAAGGTTCATCTGGTCAAAGCTATGGTTTTTCCTGTGGTCATGTATGGATGTGAGAGTTGGACCATAAAGAAGGCTGAGCAGCAAAGAATTGATGTTTTTGAACTGTGGTGTTGGAGAAGATTCTTGAGAGTCCTTTAGACTGCAAGGAGATCAAACCAGTCCATCCTAAAGGAAATCAGTCTTGAATATTCATTGGAAGGACTGATGCTGAAGTTGAAGCTTCAATAGTTTGGCCACCTGATGAGACGAGCCAACTCATTGGAAAAGACCCTGATGCTGGGCAAGATTGAAGGCAGGAGGAGAAGGGGACAACAGAGGACAAGATGGTTGGATGGCATCACTGACTCAATAGGCATGAGTTTGAGCAAGCTCCAGGAGATGGTGAAGGACAGGGAAGCCTGGCATGCTCTAGTCCATGGGTCGCAAAGAGTTGAACACAATTAAGCGACTGAACAACCACCAAACAACAAAGGTAAAATCTCAGACTCTTCACAGTTCTTGATGGTTCTATGGCAAGGGGCTGCTGAAAGAGAAAGGACAATGACCCCACACTCTGAGATCAGTGGCTTGATTCCCAGGAACTCATTACTGAGTGGTGTCACCCATGTACTGAATGGTGGGAGGCTGAGGGGGCAGCAGTGCCTTGCCTGTTAAAGAAGTTAAAGAGGCTGAGTGATGAGAAATATGATTCAAACTGGTCAGATGGTGCCTCGGTCATTTTCACTCTTATCTGGGTAAGTAGAGGAAGAGGTGTTATCAGGAAGATGGGGTGGCCCTCTCCACAGTTCCACAGCTCCATACAAAAGATGATGCAGTTGTGGCCCCTGAGCCAAGGAACTCCTAAGCTGAAATAATGTTGGCAATGAGGATCTTGCCATATAATATGGAACTCTACATGTAGTAAAAGCATTAGAAGTTCATTTGGTTGAGTAGCCCAGTGGCTAAGATTTCCTGCACCCAGTGCAGGGCGCCCAGGTTCGATTCCTGGTCAGGGAAATAGATCCTACAAGCCACAACTAAGAGTTCACATACTTCAACTACAAAATCCCACAGGCTGCAATTAAGACCCAGCGCAGACAGATAAATGAAGAAAAAAACTTCATTTGGTTGAGCCCTGAGTGGCTGACAGCTGAACCTAAAAACAAATGTGCCCTGCCAACCAATGTGAAGCTGTGATCTCCCTCTTCACCCACTGGATCCTCACTCCCATTCTATTCCAATTTCATTGGCTGTAAGGATAAAGAGAATTTGTGGTAAGGCCAAGGTCTCTCTGGTCCCAAGGAGGATCAAAGGCCATAAACACTCTGAAATTTGGGATATGGAGGGTTTTAAACTTCTGTGACTCTATAGGATCAGCCAACCAAAGGGCCAACCTTCTCACTTTCATGGAAGTGAGAAGAGGTGCCCAGGGAAGACGAAATGCCCCAATACAGTTAATACAATTTGGATAGGGTTCATAGGGGTCAGGGCTTCCCTGGGCTCAGATGGTAAAGAATCTAGCTGCAATGCTGGAGACCTGGGTTATGTCCCTGGGTTGGGAAGATTCCCTGGAGAAGGGAAAGGCTACCCACTCCAGTATTCTGGCCTGGAGAATTCCATGGACTGTATAGTTCATGTGGTTGTAAAGAGTCGGACACGACTGAGCGACTTTCACTTTCACTTTCATAGGGGGCACAGTAAGTGAGGAAAGCTGATGTGACCTTGTGGGTGGGACCTATGAACTAATTTGATGTATTTTTTTTTTTTTGGTTGCTTCTACATCTAATGTACAGTTGGAATTGGTATATTATATGCATACATTTCCCATCCCAATAGTGTCAAGGGATTCTCCCATGAGTTGTAGGAAAGTTGCTTCTAACTTTGGCACGGCACACTTTTTGAATTTCAGTGACTAATGAATTGGTCTTCAGAGGGCTTCCCAGGTGGCATTAGTGGTTAAAAAAAATATGCTTGCCAATTCAGGAGATGCAAGAAACATGACTCAATCCCTGGGTCAAGAAGATCCCCTGGAGTAGGAAGTGGCAACCCACTCCAGTTTTTTCTTACCTAGAAAATTCCCTGGACAGAGGAGACTGGTCGGCTAAAGTCCATGGGGTCACAAAGAGTTGCACACAACTGAGCGACTGAGCACACACACAAAGGGATTTAGGGTGGGCTTAGTACAATAGCTGGTGTCCTTGTAAGAAAAAGTACATTTGGACAGACACACAGGAAAGGGGCACCATCTGAAGGTGTAAGACAGGCAAGAAGACTTCATGATGATGGAGGTTAAGAGTGGTGTGAATCAGCACAGACACCAAGTATTAATAGCAATATTAGGACGAAGCAATGAAGGATCTTTCTCAAGAGACTTCAGAGGAAATGCAGCCCTGCTGGCACCTTGATTTCAGACTTCCAGCCTCCAGAGCTGTGAGGGAATAAATTCCTGTTGCTTTAAGCCACCTAGTTTGTGGTACTTTATGACAGCCCAAGGGAGTTAATATAAAGGCTCTATCCATGGGATTCTCCAGGCAAGAATACTGGAGTGTGTAAGTCTTTCCCTTCTCCAGGTATCTTCCCTACTCAGGGATTGAATGGGGTCTCCTGTACTGCATGCAGATTCTTTATGTCTGAGCCACCAGGGAAGTCCCTCCCTAGGCTGAGCCCTGAGGAAACTCAGGGTGTGAGAATACAGGAAACTGGCCCCAGATAGCTGAGGTGCATATCAAAGGAATGACTTCAATGAGCCCAGACGCTTGTATCTTCCCATAAATATAAAAACAATAAATTCCTTAACTCAAGATACCTGGCTTTCTTTAATTCACAATCATTTTTTGATGTTTAGACTACCTTCCCTTTGCTGTAAACCTTCTATATAACCTGACTCCTCCTCCCCTCACTTCCTCAGAGCAGTTCTCTCAGGGTTACTTGAGATGCTGCCTCAGGGGCTTGAAGTCCTAAAAATTCCCACTGAATAAAACTTAATGCTCTGGGACTTCTCTGACGGTCCAGTGGTTAAGACTTTGCACTTTCAGTGCAGGAATCATGGGTTCAATCCCAGGTCAGGGGACTAAGATCTTGCATTCCATAAATAAGCAAATATTTTCCAGGGGTAAATATGCCACCTGTTTCTTCTTCTGCTTATAGTAAAAATATAAGAGGGAGAAACTGAGGGCAAACTGTTAAACAAAAAGGATCCAGGACTTGATGAATTTGGACATCCTCAGGTGTTAAGATGGCAAAGAAAAAACTGAAAATGTGACTTTTTAAACTTCTGCTGAAACTTCAGAAAAAAAGAAGCATCCACTCACACACAAAAAATCCTTTGAAAAGATGAAGGATGTGCCTCTCAGATTCTCTCAATCAAACCAGGGGCCTCCAGGAGGTTTAAGGGGCACTGACCTTTATCCATCTCAGCAGGAAGCTATAACAGAGAAGGCATTAATTTGGAAAGATCTGTAGAAATGGGTTTTATCAAATGAAGTTAATCCCACTGAAGTCCAGGGGAGCCCTACAAAGTTTTTGAAAAGCTTAGCTTTTTTTTTTTTTTTTAAGGGGAAAAAAAAAAGAAAACAACACTGCTTATTGGACTGAAAGGGCAGGCAGAGTGCAAGATGAAAGGAAGTTGTCAGATCTCCAAAATTCTGCGGGCAGGAAGAGCACTGATAAAATTATTCAGCTTTAGAAGAGTTAGGGAAAACACTGAAACCACTCGCCCTGGACAGGCACCATAGTAACAACCACTTGAACAAGTTATCTTAAAAAGGAGGTCCAGGTAAGGAACACAGAACTAACAAATTACCAGAAGAATTCAGGAAAACTCAAGAGAGGAGATTCCAATCCATATGTCCTACCACCTCCCAGGATTCCCCTCACTAGAATCCACCGTGACTGAACCACGCGAGCGCCCTCAGGAAGGATGCGGAATCAGAGTGATTGGCCAGAGACAACCCAGAAACTAATCCCATCACCATGAAACCCAAGGCTGTGGTGTGAGCCACGTGGCAGAGCAGTTCTCCTGGGTTCCCTTACCCTTCTGCTCTCCAACCAGGCATCCCTTCCCAATAAGTCTTTTGCTTTGTTAGCCCCTGTGTCTCCTCATATGATTACTTCTAGTGTTCGACAAGAGCCCACTCTTAAACTGTGGAAGGAGTCCCCCTTCCTGCAACAGAAGTGCGTTACCCTCCATGAAAAAGGAGAAAACCAAAGAGTGGAGCTGAGTGACAGGTAGGGTTAAACCCAGATTTTGAAAACTAATCAAGAGATGTGAAACATGTGACTAGCTATATTTCAGAGCTGCTGGACCCAGTGACCCCTTTAAACCTCCTAATGTCCCTCCTTTTTGACTATTGAAGGGCAGCAGAATATGTCACCCCAAAACATGGAAGGTAGCACACTTCTGCTGCAGGAAGGGGGACCCCCTCCATGGTCCAAGAGTGGGCCTTCTTGGCATAAGGATCATTTTAAGCTATTAAAAAAAAAGCTGCAGACATGGGAGAAACTCTGAAAACAGAGAGGTTATCCTTTACTAAAGGAAATCTACATTTATTTTACATTAGAAAGGGGACCTGTACTAGCAAGGGGCCTGTGTACCTGCCAAGTCGCTCAGTCATGTCCAACTCCTTGTGACCCCATGGACTGTAGCCCACCAGGTTCCTCCGTCCATGGGGATTCTCCAGGCAAGAATACTGAAGTTGGGTTGCCATGCTCTCCTTCAGGGGATCTTCCCAACCTAGGAATCGAGCTGGCATCTCTTATATCTCCTGCACTCGCAGATGGATTATTCTACCACTAGTGCCACCTGGGAAGGGACCTATTATCAAAGATAACTTTTCACCTTAGAGACTTATCTGCAGGGCAGGGCAACCTCTCTTTACCAAACATTTTCTACACTCACCTTCCCTTGAATTGAATTTCCTCTCCTCGGTATCTTTCATCTTTAGCTGAAGATGATATTTTGCTGCTCACTTGGACCATTTCTGGAGAAGGAAATGGCAACCCACTCCAGTACTCTTGCCTAGAAAATTCCATGGATGGAGGAGCCTGGTGGGCTACAGTTCCCTTGAATTGAATTTCCTCTCCTCGGTATCTTTCATCTTTAGCTGAAGATGATATTTTGCTGCTCACTTGGACCATTTCTGGAGAAGGAAATGGCAACCCACTCCAGTACTCTTGCCTAGAAAATTCCATGGATGGAGGAGCCTGGTGGGCTACAGTCCATGGGGTCACAAGCTTTCCTGTATGTCTCCCATGTATACACTGATGCCAAATTTTATTGATTGCTGAAATTCCCTGGTGACCCAAGGGTTGGCCTTCCCTGGTGGCTCAGAGGGTAAATAATCTGCTTGCAATATAGGAGACCTGAGTTCAATCCCAGGGTCAGGAAGATCTCCTGGAGAAGGGAATGGCAACCCACTCCAGAACTCTTGCCTGGAGAATCCCATGGACAGAGAAGCCTGGTGGCCTACTCACTAGTCCAGTGAGTCACAAAGAGTAGGACATGACTGAGGGACTTTCACTTTTTTTCACTTTCCAGGGTTTGGACTCTGAGCTTCCCCTGCAGGGTGCACAAGTAGAATCCGTGGTCCAGAACTAAAATCCTTCAGGCCGCACAGCTTGCAAAGTTTTTGTAACTGCTGGGTCTCCAAATCATCACCTGTGTGACTTAAATACAGTTTGATCATCGACCTCCTTGATAACTCTATTGAAACCGCAGAAGACAGCTCGAAAACCTTTACCTGCTTTGGGGTAAGTGATAGACTGTCCACAGTTTCTGACTCAGGAATCTTGTGCCTTCTGTCTGCATTCATGAAGCTGTGGCAGTCTCACCTGTTGATCTGCAAGTAGTGAAAACTCTCAGACCTTTAGTTCTCAACAGGTAATATTTGTTATATCTGGACCAAGACTGAGGAGGAAGTTAAATGCATGTTCTGTCCTCTCACCCACCCCACCTTTCTTTCTTTCTTTTTTTTCTTTTTTGGCTTTTTTTTTTTTCTCACCAGATTGTACCAGGTTTAATAGTGGTCCCCAAAAGTATGTCCAAGTTGTAATCCCCAGAACCGGCAAAGGTGACCTTATGTGGAAAAATGACCTATGCACATGTAATTATGGATTCTGAGATGAGATCACCCTGGATTCAGGGTGGCCCCTTGTTTGTGCTCAGTCATTCAGTTATGTCTGACTCTTTGCAACCCCATAAACTGTAGCCCAGCAGGTTTTTCTGTTCATAGAATTTTCCAGGCAAGATTACTGGAATGGGTTGCCATTTCCTATTTCACTCCCCTCCCACCTCCTTTTTAACCTCTATCAGCCAGAAGCACACAATGAAAGAAATTGTTTCTCTGAATTGTTTCATGGAAGACAGTTCTTAAGATAAGAGGGAAAACCAGCCATTCTGTTAGATAAGAGAGAAATAAATTTTTAGTATATTGACTGAAATGTTGATATTTATTTGTGATAGTGGTGGGAGATGTGCTTTAATTTGACCAAAAAATGACAGATGAACAAATGTGAGTGGCTGGACAGTTCACACATGAGGATTCCTGGAAATATTTGTGGAAACCAACTACTGTTGAGTGCAGAAGGCAGTCCATTTTAGTGGGCACCAGAGGGAGTTATTCTGTTTATTCATCTGCCAAGTTATATAAGCTGTCATTTCAGAGCCTAAAGGTCCCATAGAGTGAAGGGTGTTGGGGAGAGGAACCAACAGAAAAGACAGGCTTGAGAACTACTTCTAAGAAAGAAGTTTGGTATGGTTCCTGGTACCCTGAACTGGCGAGAAGCAAAAACCTTCCCAAGTTGTACATTTGTATTAAGTCGCTTAATACAAATTGTGCCCGATTCTGTGTAACCGCATGGACTGTAGCCCACCAGCCTCCACTTGAAAAGACAGGCTTGAGAACTACTTCTAAGAAAGAAGTTTGGTATGGTTCCTGGTACCCTGAACTGGCGAGAAGCAAAAACCTTCCCAAGTTGTACATTTGTATTAAGTCGCTTAATACAAATTGTGCCCGATTCTGTGTAACCGCATGGACTGTAGCCCACCAGCCTCCACTGTCCATGGGATTCTCCAGGCAAGAATACTGGCGTGGGTTGCCATGCCCTCCTCCAGAGGATCTTCCCCACCGAGGGATAGAACCTAAGTCTCTTACATCTCCTGCTTTGGCAGATGGCTTCTTTACCATTAGTGCCACCTGGGAAATCCACCCAAGTTGTAGGGGATTTTCTTGTCAAAGAAACCAAATTCCGGCACAGAAAACCTTTGACATTTATTGCTAGAACTGCCACCAGATCCCCAAACTTGCCTAAGCAGAAAGCAGTCGGCCAAAACCTTACAGCCAGCATGGAATGTATAACTAACATCCACTTTACCTGTGACAATCCAGGAAAATGAAGTAGGAAAAACCATGCAGAATACAGTTGAGGTTCATAGAGGACAAAGTTCCCGGTTGCTATTTCTCACATGAGAACCGGGATCTAATCAAGTAACTTTTCCATCTCTGCCAGAGCAGGTCCTCATGGTGTTCCCACCCCCATATCTACCCCTCTCTGAATGTTCAGGTATTTTTTATAATGGATATCTTGTAACTGTACAATGGAGGGGTGAAGGGACAAGGGCATGTGATCATCTTTTATTTAATAGAGAATAAGATCATGACAATGTACCTGACAGCAAGATCCTGGATTCTGAGCTCAGAGCAGAGAACTGCTCTGAGCTCAGAGTTCCCAACTTTAAGGCACTGGGAACTGTCTGAACCAAAATTTAGAAGCAGTGTGTGCTTGAATCATCATCAAGGAAGAAAGCAAAGCCATATGAACATATTAATGAGAAATGTGTTGCTGTTAGGCCACTGAAATTGGAGAATTATTAAGAAATAACAGGACTGGTGTTACCCTAAGTTGATGGTTCTCTTACTTATACTCATTTTCAGTCTTTAGAAAGTTTTTATTTAAGACATTTTTTTTCCTAATCATGGCCTCTGCATTAAATTATAACACCATAGATATAATCTATACCTATTAATTTACTGTAAGTATCTGTGCTTCATACAGTAAGACTCACCTCCTTCCTGACCCAAAAGCAATTTTTGTCCCCTTGGGGGCACTGTTGCCCTGGTTAAGAAGGACTGCTCTACGTGAGACTGATATCTGTCTCATTCCCACCTCTCTCACCTCAAATTTCCCTCCTATCTCTGCATACTGCTAATTTATTTTAGCCTTCTTTCAATTCCTTGAATGTATGAAACTCTTCTGAACCTTAAGACCTTTTCTCCTTACTTTCTTTTTTTTCCTTACTTCCTTTTTTTCCCATCCTCTAATTTTTCATATTTCTTAACATTTTCTCAGTGATACTTTTGCCCAGAAACCTGGTTTTAAAGTAGTTCTCATATTTCTCTCTTAGTGCTCTTGTTTTCTGTAAGACCATTTAAGACAATTTATAATATTCGACTGTTTTGATACTTAATGTCTGTTTACTCACTACAAGACACTCCATGTATGCTGAGAACCTAGTGTTGAAATAAGTTTCTAAGTCCAAGATGGAGCTGCTGCTACTTGGTGTGCTGTGTCAGAAAACTGAAATTTGGATAAATTTAGTGTCCCTGTAAATGGTCTACTTGACCAGAAATGTAGTATGTGTATCCAGGCAGCTGATTCTCTATTGCCAATAATCTGTGAAGATCTCCTGGTTCTAAATAAGGTCGGATATTAACCTCAGATATGCAGATGACACCACCCTTATGGCAGAAAGTGAAGAGGAACTAAAAAGCTTCTTGATGAAAATGAAAGAGGAGAATGAAAAGGTTGGCTTAAAGCTCAATATTCAGAAAACGAAGATCATGGCATCTGGTCCCATCACTTCATGGGAAATAGATGGGGAAACAGTGGAAACAGTGTCGGACTTTATTTTTTGGGGCTCCAAAATCACTGCAGATGGTGACTGAAGCCATGAAATTAAAAGACGCTTACTCCTTGGAAGAAAAGTTATGACCAACTTGGATAGCATATTGAAAAGCAGAGACATTACTTTGCCAACAAAGTCAAGGCTATGGTTTTTCCTGTGGTCATGTATGGATGTGAGAGTTGGACTGTGAAGAAAGCTGAGCGCCGAAGAATTGATGCTTTTGAAGTGTGGTGTTGGAGAAGACTCTTGAGAGTCCCTTAGACTGCAAGGAGATCCAACCAGTCCATTCTGAAGGAGATCAGCCCTGGGCTTTCTTTGGAAGGAATGATGCTGAAGCTGAAACTCAATACTTTGGCCACCTCATGCGAAGAGTTGACTCTTTGGAAAAGACTCTGATGCTGGGAGGGATTGGGGGCAGGAGAAGGGGACGACAGAGGATGAGATGGCTGGATGGCATCACTGACTCAATGGACGTGAATCTGAGTGAACTTCAGGAGTTGGTGATGGACAGGGAGGCCTGGTGTGCTGCGATTCATGGGGTCGCAAAGAGTCTTACACGACTGAGCAACTGAACTGAACTAAATACAACCCCAGCCAACCAACTTAAGTCAAATCCCTTTTCCTTATTCCCCGGCTGACTTACTAGCTTTTAAGGAAACTCCTGACCTCCAAGCCAGTCATGCCCTGTTTCCAAATAGCTACTTCCAACATTTTATAAAACTTACTCTTCCTAAATATTCGATGACAAATTTAAATTATAATGGAGTGATCACAGTTCAGGCACACAAAAACAGTGGGTCTGGTCTCAAACACGTCTCTGTACCACTGAGAACTTGAACTTTCTTTGAACTGTTCTGGGTCCAAGGACATCGCGAACTGTATTCAGAACACCTGCCAGCTGCAACCTTGTGGTGTTAAGGTCTCCCTTGTAACTATGCAGCATTTTTGGATCCCAACCAATCCTTACTTAACAAGCATCCCAATTCTTGCCAGGTCCAATTATAATTCTTGATTAACAAGTCATGTAATTAAATGTAACTTTGCAACTTTTTTGCCTTTATAAGCCTCCCCCATTTTGTAGTCCGAGGGAACACAATTCAAGTCCTTCTAGAATCTGTGTTTCCCCACATTGCAGCCCTAGATAAGCCCCAAATAAACACCTTTCAATTTCAATCAGGTCTCTGTTTCTGAAATTTTGGCTAACACGTCCATTGGGAAGTGTTCCACTGTTTGTGAGACACTGTATCCATCCAATCCATGGATTGTTTTCCCTTGAATAAAGGATATCAAACTCACTATGAAACAGCAGAACAATATGGAACCTTCCTAGGGCTTCTCAGGTGGCACTAGTGGTAAAGAACCCACCTGAAATGCAGGAGACATAAGAGACTCTGGTTGGATCACTGGGTTGGGAAGATCCCCTGGAGGAGGGCATGGCAATCCACTCCAGTAATCTTGGCTGGAGAACCCCATGGACAGAGGAACCTGACAGGCTACAATCCTTGGGGTTGCAAAGAAATAGACATGACTGGGCAACTTAACACACATATACACTTAGGTATAAGCCCCTCTGTATCCTTCACTTCTTGTTTGGTTTTCCTGGAACTTCAAAGAGCAGACTCAAACACTAGATGATTATAGAAGTGGAAAAGGCAGAAACAAAGGAAAGCAGTCAAGCAAGAGATGTAACAATAGTACAATAGTCACATGACTCCTAGTTCCTCTGAAAGGGATATAGTAACAATCTGATGCAGATCTTTGAGTTGTTCTGTGAAACTAAGACCCTCACCTTGTGGGGAATGGTAACTCCATGCAGATCACAAGCATGTAGATCTCAGACTGGTTGGAACCAGAAAGTCAGTGATTAAAGTTCTCTAAACATCACCCTCTTACTTCACCATCAACCAATCAAAAGAATGTCCATGAGCTGATCACACATTCTCCAACTCTTCCTCCAAATGTTGCCTTTAAAAACTCTTCCCTGAGTATGTACAACTGAATCACTTTGCTGTATATCTGAAACTAAGACAACATTGTGAATCAACTATGTGCTATACGTGTGCTCAGTCGTTCAGTCATGTCCATCTCTGTGAACTATAGTCCACCAGCCTCCTCTGTCCACAGGATTTCCCAGGCAAAACTACTGAAATGGATTGCCATTTCCTTCTCTGGAGGGTCTTCCCGACCCAGGGATCAAACTCAAGTCTTGTGTATTGGCAGGCGAATTCTCTACCACTAAGCCACCTAAGAAGCCCCAGTATATTATAGCCCATGGGCCAACTCTCACTCAGGGCCCATTTTTATAATTCAAATTGTATGGGGACACAGCCATATCATTTATGTATTGTCTGTGGCTGTGTCTGCACTACAACCATAGAGTAAAGTAATTCTGCTTAATAACAGGGTTGAATAGTTAGACATCAACAGTGTTTAGCAGTGGCATCAAAGAACCAAGGGCCCTCAAAGCCTAAAATGTTCCCCATCTGACTGATTGCAGAGACAGTTCACTGACTCCTGCTGTATAACATCACTGAAGCTGCTAGATCACATCACCCAAGTGGTAGCATCTACAAACCAACAGCAACCCCAGGCCAACAGCAAGGAAAAAAAGTGAACCTCAGTCCTGCAACTGCAAGGAACTAAATTCTATCAACATTTGAATGGTTTGGATAAGGATCCCCTACATCCAGCTGAGAACCCAATCCTGGCAAATACCTTAGTGTCAGTCTTCAGAGACTCTGAGCAGAGAACACTAATTTATGGTGATTTGTGATGCAGAAATAGAAAACAATGAATGCATGTCACTCATTTAACAAGTATTTATAATATTCTTGCCAATAAACTAAACAAAGTGTTACAAAATTTTCTGCTTAATATAACCAAAATGGGTCTGGCACCGTACGTATTGTAAAGAGAGAGAGGGAGTGTGTGTGTGATATTTTAATTACTTTTCTGTTTATGAAAAAAATTTTAATTAATATGATTGCTATAGTCTGAGTGTTCATGTCACCATAAAATTCATACATTGAAATGTTAATCCTCAAAGATAATATTGTTAGGAGGCAGAGACAGTGGGAGGTGCTTAAGTTATTAGCTCCTAATGATGGGCTTTGCCAATAATAAAAGAGCCTTCAGAGAGGTCCCTAGCCCTTTACACTCTATGAAGACACAGCTAAGAGGTATTCATGGTAAAACAGGCAGAAGAGTACTCACCAGAATATGACCATATTGACTCCCTGATCTTGGACTTCCAGCCTCTGGATCTACAGATATATTTACAGATCTACAAATAAATTTCTGTTGTTTACAAGCTTCCCAGTTTATGGTATTTTGGGATAGCTGCCCAAATAGACAAAGACGATGACCATAATCAGAACAATTGGGACATTTCTTTGTAGTGGTCTTTATGAGCATATGAAATACCTGGTTTTTACTTATATACATCTTCTTTTTATTCATATGTGTGTAAAGTAATAATGTCTAAAGATCTATTTTATATTTTGCCAGCATTTTCCTGTATAATGAGTGCACTGTTTTTTTTTACTGTTATGCTTAAGTATGAGTCAGAGATAAAAATATCTACTTGTTTCAAGGAAATTATTTTTCCTTCTCATTTGTTATAGACACAGTTAAAAGAAAACCTGGTATTATTCTATTTGTTCTAATTTGGGGAGTAAATATATATCTTGGGCTTTCCTGATGGCTCAGTCAGTAAAGAATCTGCCTGCAATGCAGGAGATAAGAGTTCAATCCCTAGGTCAGGAAGAACCCTTAGAGAAAGGGATGGCAACCTACTCCAGTATTCTTGCCTGGAAAATCCCATGGACTTAGGAGCCTGGTGGAATACAGTCCATAAGATCACAAAGAGTCAGACACAATAAAAGCGACCAAGCACACATGCACGCATATACTTTACCGACCTTAATTTAGCCCTATAATTTCTATTCTACACTCTATTTATACGCCTGGTTTTTTAATTTTGTTTTTACATAAAAATTTACTTAAAGATTGTTTATCTTTTATCTTTAAAGATTCCTCTCACCAACAAGTAGTAGGAGAGAAACCCTTACTCTTTGGCTTCCCCCACCAAATCTCCTGCCTGGTTGATAGGAGTAATACTGAGCCAGGGGAATTGCCAAGGAAACACAGCAGGTCAGCGGGAGAACCAGACTGTCTTAAACACAGTAAATACTGTGTCACTGCTTAAACACTTGAGGAGGGTCTTAAAACTACTAAACACAGTAAGTACTGTGTCACTGCTTAAACACTTGGGGAGGGTCTTAAAACTACTAAACACAGTAAGTACTGTGTCACTACTTAAACACTTGGGGAGAGTCTTAAAACTACTTTTAAACTTAGTGACATTTTAAAAGCTAGAAATGGCATAAATGACAGAGTAACGAACTTATCTATCCCTAAAAGTCAGTATGCTATATAAAATAAGTTGTGGGATGCTGATACAAGACAGAGAAAAAAAATTAAAAAAAAAACAAAAACAGAATTTTTAGTTTTCAGGTAATAATTAATCAGATCATATCATATAAAATACCTGAGGTGTCCTGGAAACTCAGAGAAATATTAAATATTGAGTATATAGAGTGTCTCCCATAACTTTTCATTCATTATCCTCTACTTGCATTATATGCAGAGTTTTCTTAGTCCATCAAGCATAATAAAGTAGGATAAAGCATCACTATGTTTGAAAGTACTTTGCTCACCATTTTTGAGAGTCTGAGGGTACTAGAGAGAGGGACTGTTTTTGGAAAGGAATTTTTGATCTCTATCAGTTGGAGGTACTCAGACAATCTGAAGCAGCAGCTCATCAGAAGTAAAGTAGTCGAATCAGTGGTGTACGTGGGCAGGCTCATCTCAGCTTGCAAGAGTGCACTATTACATTTTCAGAAATACTGTGAACTTGTTAGGATTATGATATGTGTGTGTGTTTATATGAGTGTGTTAAAAAATATATACATATATATGTATAATATGTGTATTATATATAATGTTTGTGCTATGTATATATATATAACATATGTGTATATATCATATATGTGTTTATACATAGTGTATACATATGTATATATAAAACAAATAAGTTGTATTGAAAGCAGCGACAACAATTTGGGAAAATATTTTTCTCTTTCTACAATACAGCTGGGCTTCCCTGGTGGCTCAGGAGGTAAAGAATCCACTTGTAATGCAAGAGGCCCAGGTTCGATCCCTGGCTCAGGAGGATCCCCTGGAGAAGGGAATGCCAACCCACTCCAATATTCTTGCCTGGGAAACCCCATGGACAGAGGATCCTGGTGGGCTATAGCCCATGGGGTTGCAAAGAGTGGGACACAACTGAGCAACTAACACTGCCCATAATACAACTAGACAGAAGTACAGATATAAGGAGAATATTTATTAATATGTATATATATTTATATATGTATAAAACTTGTTTTAATATGTCTCAGATAAGAATTCCAGTGGCTAAGCTTTTATAGATGCTATGACAGCCAGTGTAGAATTGAACTGGAAGTGATTGAGAGAAAAGACATTCACAGTAGGAAATATATAATTCATGAAGGCACAGATGGGTTCATAAACTTCAGAGACAATAAACAGCTTTGTTGACTTTAGTGTTAAAAGAAGTAAAATTGATAAATAAGAGATGAAATTGTTTAAGAGTATACACTGGAGCATGTATTTGATGAAAGGCTTGAATATTTAGGGCATTTAAGGTATCCTCAAATGAGTAAAATGTAGCCTAATTCTCAGACAAGTAGGTCCAAACTGGAAAGTAGGAAGGGGTTTAATGGGACCTCCCTGGTGGCCCAGTGACTAAGACTACACACTTCAAAAGCAGTGGGTGTGGGTTCGATTGCTAGTTGGAGAACTAAGATCCCACATGCTGTATGGTATGGCAAAAGAAAAAGAAGAAGAAGCTACTAAAAAAACTTTTCAAGAAAAATGTAATTTTCCCTTATTGTTTATTCAAGGTCCTTATCTCAGCCTTTTGGTTTTTTTATCAAATGATTCAAACCTATATAAGGGAAGTACATCATGGATGGTGGGAGTGGGGTTTGCAGGCTGCACGTGGCTCCCACAACATGCCCTGAGGTTCAGCACAGCAAACAATGGACGGACATGGGCTCTAGAGCCTATGTTCCTTGTGCCTAATGAAAAGTTAATTAAGTACCTGATAGTATCCTGAAAGTGCAAGTGTTAATAGCTCAGGCATGTGGACTCTGCAATCCCATGGACTGTAGCCCTCCAGGCTCCTCTGTCCATGGAATATTCCAGACAAGAATATCGGAGTGGGTAGTCATTTCCTTTTCCAGGGATTCTTCCCAAGCCAGGGATTGAACCCAGGTTTCTTGCATTGCAGGCAGATTCTTTACCATCTGAGCCACCTGCCTAGGGAAAATTACTTACTCGCTCATTCCTTACCTATCAAATGTGGATTATTGGATCTACCTCACAAGAGAATCAGTTCAGTTCAGTTCAGTCACTCAGTTGTGTTGGACTCTTTGTGACCCCATGGACTGCAACACTCCAGGCTTCCCTGTCCATCACCAACTCCTGGAGTTTACTCAAATTCATGTCCATTGATTTGGTGATGCCATCCAATCATCTCCTCTGTCGTTCCCTTCTCCTCCTGCCTTCAATCTTTCCCAGCATCAGCGTCTTTTCAAATGAGTTGTGTTTTCACATCAGGTGGCCAAAGGATGGGAGTTTCAGCTTCAGTATCAGTCCTTCCAAAGAATATTCAGGACTGATTTCCTTTAGGATGGACTTGTTGGATCTCCTTGCTGTCAAATGGACTCTCAGGAGTCTTCTCTAACACCACAGTTCAAAAGCATCAGTTCTTTGGTGCTCAGCTTTCTTTATAGTCCAACTCTCACATCCATATATAACAACAGGAAAAGCCATAGCTTTGGCTAGACAGACTTTTGTTGCCAAAGTAATGTCTCTGCTTTATAATATTATGTCTAGGTTGGTCATAACTTTTCTTCCAAGATCTCTGTTCATTTCCAAGGCAAACTATTCAATATCACGGTAATTCAAGTCTGTGCCACAAACAGTAAAACTGAAGAAGCTGAAGTTGAATGGTTCTATGAAGACCTACAGGACCTTTTCGAAATAGCACCCAAAAAGATGTCTTTTTCATTATAGGTGACTGGAATGCAAAAGTAGGAAGTCAAGAAATATGTGGAGTAACAGGCAAATTCAGCCTTGGAGTACAGAATGAAGCAGGGCAAAGGCTAACAGAGTTTTGCCAAGAGAACGCACTGGTAAAGCAAACACCCTCTTTCAACAACACAAGAGAAGACTCTACATGTGGTCATCACCAGATGGTGAATACCGAAATCAGATTGATTATATTCTTTGCAGCCAAAGATGGAGAAGCTCTATACAGTCTGCAAAAACAAGACTGGGAGCTGACTGCGGCTTGGATCATGAACTCTTTATTGCCAAATTCAGGCTTAAATTGAAGAAAGTAGGGAAAACCACTAGACACAAGCTAAGTGCCACGTTAATTATTGAATGCTGCTTAAGGCACAATTTTGTTTCTGTGATTTAATTATAGTGCATTGGTTGATTTATTTTGATTAGTACTGTTGGGAAAATCTAGAGTTTATTTTGTAATATTCTCTTAAAAACTTGTATAACGTTATTTTCTCATAAATTAACAGTTCACTTCAGTTCAGTCACTCAGTCGTGTCCGACTCTTTGCGACCCCATGAATCGCAGCACGCCAGGCCTCCCTGTCCATCACCAACTCCCAAGTTCACTCAGACTCACATCCATCGAGTCAGTGATGCCATCCAGCCATCTCATCCTCGGTCGTCCCTTCTCCTCCTGCCCCCAGTCCTTCCCAGCATCAGAGTCTTTTCCAATGAGTCAACTCTTCGCATGAGGTGGCCAAAGTACTGGCGTTTCAGCTTTAGCATCATTCCTTCCAAAGAAATCTCAGGGCTGATCTCCTTCAGAATGGACTGGTTGGATCTCCCTGAAGTCCAAGGGACTCTCAAGAGTCTTCTCCAACACCACAGTTCAAACATATCAATTTTTTGGTGCTCAGCCTTCTTCACAGTCCAACTCTCACATCCATACATGACTACTGGATTATAAGTGGGAAAAATAAATTTGCTATGAATGGGAAATTTATTTAGAAGAATTACATAAGACTTTCAAAAACTTAATGAAAATAAATGCTTTAGGTTAGCAATAATTGTACTTTCTTGACATGGTAAAACTGAGCTTATTCATAATATGTTTAAGGAACAATTCTTCATTGAAAATTCTTATAAATTAGAAAGCATGGCTGTACCATAGAACTCATTTGAATTAGACCTTGTAAATAATTTCTAATAGTGAAAAAAATGATAAACTTTGAAATGTTCTACATTTCTCTGTCCATTTTGTAAGTTCTATAATTAATGAAGGTGATAAATTTAAATAAGTCATAATGTGTCAAATACTATTCTTTTGTATTATAAATGTATAATTGTTTAATTTTTTGTCACAAAAACCTATAATTGACTTTTGGAATTTTATCTCATAACTGCAAACTAAAAACCCTTTCTATAATGACTACTATAGTTTTCCTGCTAGCAAAGTTTTCGTTACTATGTTCCTGAAATACTTATTGAGATGCTCTATTATAAGGACCAAAATATTTTTGTTATCTCAACATGTGTTCTTAACTTTAAATTATAATTTGAGGATTATAAATATTATATACACATACATGTATAATAAGTGCCAACATGTTGACTTAATCACAACCTATAGATCAGGTTGGTGCTGTCAAGTCATATTTGGGTTTCTTCTTCTGTATTCCCACTTACTCTCTGGGATCAAAGCCCTGTTCTCTGTTACCTAGGGGTTATAAGCTTTATTTTTCAGCTATCTACATAGGAAAAAAGGGAAAGTGGCTACATTAGGTGATCTAAGGTCAATATCCAGAAAGTTGTCCTTAGAAAACCTACACTTGAAGATAAAAGGAAGAATAACTCATAAAAGGTTGCTTTGCCTCTGGACACAACAGGCACTTTTTGACTGACAAATAAAAGTCTACAGGAACCATATTCAACAGTACACATACTCAAGAACTGGGGCTTCCTGACAGTAACCAGATTTTTCTACACCTGAGGCAACTTGGGCCAGGTCAAAGACTTTTTTACTGTTATATGGAACCCCTCCTCTGAGTTTTAATTCCATTCCCTTCTTCTCCACTTGAAGTCTTCTCTTTTGGATGCTCAAAAATGTTTTGAAAGTAAAAAAAGAAAAAAAATCAGATATTAATTTTTTCTATAACAATCTTAATTTCTCCATAAAGTAGAAGCTGAGTTGACCTGTGAGAAATGACCTTGCTAAATACCAAACTCATGAATTAGCTAATGAAGCTCAGTCGAGAAGAAGAGAGAGGAATGTTAAATTGGGTCACAGGAGTTAATTGTTGGAGCGGCTACAGAATAAATAATACACCCCTCACTGTAAGTCTTGCCATTTTTGTGATGATCCTAGACATAAATGGTTTCTTTTTTCTTTTTTTGATGGATTTGAATGTTTGAGAAGAGGCTTTTGGGGGGAGTAGTATTTATCAGTATAACAACTGATCATTGATGCATCAGTTGCATTGTGATAATAAAAATGTGTTTTTATGGAGGCTTTTTACTCATTCTTCCTATAGGATAGCCACTGGTGAATTTTAAACAAGAAAGAAATCCAGGATCTTTCATCTGGAATTTAAATGAGGAGTTGTTAAAATTTAGTTGGATAACACATCATAAGCAGTTAACTAAACTCAGTGTTGCTCTGGGTCAAATATTATAACAAGGAAAATACTTTATATAAACTCTATCTTTTAATATCATAACAGTATTAACTAAAATATTTGACCTCTTAAACAGTTTCCAGCTTCACAAAACAACATTACACATAGTTTGATAATGAACATGATCTTACACACAACACACTCTTTGATTTTTTTTAGATAAGCTTGTGGGCTAGTTAAGTTTGAGAAATAAGATGACAGAGTTTAGTTCCTCTGAGGACTTCTTACACTTCAAATTATTTAAGAAATGGGAAATACAACTTGCTTTGTTTAACCTTAGAATACCCATAAAAAAGACCCAGATAGATACGTTGAGACTGAGCTATAGACCTATAGATATTTATATATAGATAGAAACATATATATAAATAAAATCCACTGGTAGAATTAGTGGGAATACCTCTCAGTGTCTTGCCAAGTGTTTTGATCTGAAATGACACTTTCCCCTCTGATATTAACAAGAATTATTAAGTTTAGGATTTTCATTAAACTCTGGTTTTATAGTATCATTCATTTTAAAAGTTGATTTATATTATTATATGAACTTGTGGTATCATAAATAGAGCCATTGTTGACAAATTACCCACTGCAAAATATGGGATACAGAATTAAAGTATAAAATTATTATTTCTGGTCTGTCTAAACAAATACATTACTTTTGAAATTAGTGTAATGAGTCATATAATTAATTTTTAAAAGTTAAATTTTTTTTATTTATAAGCATTCTGTTCATAAAAATTGATTACACTAATCCTACGAAGATGAAAATAGGAACTTAAAACTCAGCATTATTTTCTAATTTACTCTCTGCTTGATTATAATTTCACACAGCTAGTGATCAGCTGACTTTCCAGAGAAAAATGGCTTTGTTTAAGACACAGTACTGGAAAATGCTTTAGATTCAACCCAAATAGAAGGAAAATTGCATAAAAACCAGCTACTGTGTTCTGATGTCTTCTCAGAGGTTTGAAGAAATAAGGTTTCTCCCTCCCTCACAATAGGAAAAAAAACCTTGAAGATACAAATTAATAACTTCAATCAGATAATAAAAACTTCCATGGAAAAAAATTCAAAATAAAAACAGGAATGTGAAAGTACACTGCATGCACCAATCTGCTCACCCAAGACATAAGATGCTGAGTGGCATATAAGCTGGTAGGAAGAATCAACCAGAGTTGAATTGCCAAATCTGAGAGTAGGTGAGCATGAGAAAGACACAGGCAAATTAAGTTTACACCCAAGAACCTCCTATAAGTACTTTCAGGGAAAACTGGAAAAAATCCTAAGAAAGTTTCCCTCCAGGTGTTGTCTGGGAGTGAAATGGCAGATACCAATGTGCTAATACCAAATACCTAATGTCCACCCAATCTCATCTTCCCTATCAGCCCTATGAAAATAAAGCCTTAATATACAAGGCCCTCAAACTCTGATGCCTAGGTACACAGATGGGAACACACCATACTTAGGAGAAAAATGAGAAAAAGAAAACCCTATCACTTGTGAAGGGTGAATGCATATCTAACACTAAGCAGTCTTTCCCTCTGGAGGAGGGCCAGGATCACTTGTGAATCAGACCTCACATCTGGGTCCCACTGTCTACATTTACCTGCCTAAGCCTGCAACTTGGGATAACTTCAGAGACTGTACCTTCCTGCCTACCCCCCAAATCCCAACATCCAACCATCATATCACAAGATTTGAGTAAAAATAAAAGTGGAATAAAAGTGAGGGAAAGTGAAGAGTAAAATGTGAAATTTCAAAAAGAAAAAAAGTAAAGCTAGAATTTGACAGTAAAACTGTATTAAATCCTGCTTAGCAAAGGCCAGAGAGTGTCCTTGAAAAATCTTTCTTATAGACTCTTCCTTACTTTCTCAATAGTATACATTTTTAATGGAAAGGCTTGCACTAAAGGGAAAGAAAAAAAATAAAGTGGGGCAATTAATGAAGCTTCTCCAAGGGGGAATCAAGTGACCAATTTTCTTTTACTTCAAGGGCCAGTTTCTCTAAGTACTAAAGAAAAAGCTTGCAAATTTTGGATTGATGGGCTGTATGACAGGGCTTCCCTATAGCTCAGACAGTAAAGAATCTGCCTACAATGCAGGAGATCTGGGTTCAATCCCTGGGTCTGGAAGATCTCCTGGAGAAGGGAATGGCTACCCACTCCAGTATTCTTGCCTGGAGAATTCCATGGACAGAGGGGCTTAGAGGGCTACAGTCCATGGCGTCACAAAGAGTCAGACACGACTGAGTAACTAACACACAACACGTCATATTTCCTGAAACTCTTATCCAACCTCTCACTGGGAGAAAACAGCTATCAAGTGCTAGGTACTTCTAATAACTTTCAAACATTTTGCCTGGCCCAGGCTGTCACCCTCAGACCTTTCAGAGAGAAACATTCTTCTCTCCTTGTGACATCACACCACTATCTAAATGGGGTGGGGAAGGGGATTTACTCTAAATAGATGCTCTCCTGATGGCGTATTCCTGGACATTCCTGAGGACTCCTTAATCATTACCAGGTCATAGCTAATTTAAACATTGATTTACTTGTACTCTTAATAGAAGTTACATGTCTAAGGAATGATCATACTTCTGGGTATAAATAATGCTGATTTTCCAACATTATTTGAGCTGAACTCCCCAAAAATCTCCCCAGGCTTGGAACACACCCTCTAAAACCAGAACCAAAAGAAGTAGTGAAATGAGTAGCAAGATAAAAACCAAACAGAGAAATGAGTCATTAACCTTGTATTATTCTTCGTAATAGTTCTATTTTCTAAGCTAAGAAAGAAAAGGAAAAAAAAAAAAAATCCAAAGGGCAGGGATATGGATTTGTTCAAAATCTCAGGAGTAGAACTCTAATAATCAATTCCTACATCCTAATAGTTCAGTTCAGTCGCTCAGGCGTGTCTGACTCTTTGCGACCCCATGGACTGCAGCACGCCAGGCCTCCCTGTCCACCAACTCCTGGAGCTTACTCAAACTCATGTCCTTTGAGTCAGTGATGCCATTCAACCATCTCATTCTCTGTCTTTCCTTTCTCCTCCTGCCTTCAATCTTTCTCTGGATCAGGGTCTTTTCAAATGAGTCAGTTCTTCACATCAGGTGGCCAAAATACTGGAGTTTCAGCTTCAACATCAGTCCTTCCAGTGAATATTCAGGATTGATTTCCTTTAGGATGGACTGGTTGNCCATCCCATCTTCTGTCGTCCCCTTCTCACACCTTCAATCTTTCCCAGCATCAGGGTCTTTTCAGAAGAGTCAGTTCTTCACATCAGGTGGCCAAAATACTGGAGTTTCAGCTTCAACATCAGTCCTTCCAGTGAATATTCAGGATTGATTTCCTTTAGGATGGACTGGTTGGATCTCCTTGCAGTCCAAGGGACTCTAAAAGAGTCTTCTCCAACACCACAGTTCAAAAGCATTCAATCTTCGGTGCTCAGCTTTTTTATAGTCCAACTCTTACATCCGTACATGACTACTGGAAAAATCATAGCCTTGACGAGACGGAACTTTGTTGGCAAAGTAATGTCTCTGCTTTTTAATATGCTGTTTGGATTGGTCATAACTTTCCTTCCAAGGAGTAAGCGTCTTTTAGTTTCATGGCTGCAGTCACCATCTGCAGTGATTTTGGAGCCCAAAATAATGAAGTCTGCCACCGTTTCCACTGTTTCCCCATCTATTTCCCATGAAGTGATGGGACCAGATGCCATGATCTTAGTTTTCTGAATGTTGAGGTTTAAGCCAACTTTTTCACTCTCCTCTTTCACTTTCTTCAAGAGTCTCTTTAGTTCCTCTTCACTTTCTCCCATAAGGGTGGTGTCATCTGCATATCTGAGGTTATTGATATTTCTCCCAGCAATCTTGATTCCAGCTTGTGCTTCTTCCAGCCCAGTGTTTCTCATGATGTACTCTGCATATAAGTTAAATAACCAGGGTGACAATATACAGCCTTGATGTACTCCTTTTCCTATTTGGATCCAATCTGTTTCTCCATGTCCAGTTCTAACTGTTACTTCCTGCCCTGCATACAGTACAAATCCCAAATATTCTTTTATTTTTGTTCATAATTTATAGCTATAAATCTGTTTTCTGCTATTTAACATCTTTCTTATTCAGTCATTTCTTTGCTTTCTCTTAGGAAAATCAGTAAAGTCCTCAACCAAGACCTGAGTTACCTTCCCAAATTTTGTTTTTATCATATATGTTGACCATCTTTTTTGGACTCAAGTTCAGCTGAGCTCTAGAACTGACTCCATCTCTCTGCTTGTTGTTTTATCTCCAATAAGCTATACACTTTCTGAGGAGAAGCAAAATTTCGTCAAAGTAAAGTGCATTCCTTGGGACATAATTTATATCAAGGAGGTGCATTTCTCATTCCTGAAAAATTGTAACAATTCAGAATTTTTCCAGGTTAGTAACTAATACATCATCAGATGACCCCTGGCTCTCATTGGCTAGAGCAGGCTAAATGGGTCCCCAAATGTATTAATTTTCTATTGCAGCAACAAATTAGCACACACTTAGGTGCTCAAAACAACATACATTTATAATGTCACAATGCCATGGGTCAGGAGTCCAGGCATGGCTTAGATGAGTGCTTTGCTCAGGGTCTTACCAGCTGAAATCAAGATATCTGCCACATTGTAGTCCCGTCTAGAGTTGAAAAGACTCTTCCAAGATCATTAGCTTTTTGTGGTAATAGCATTGATGTCCTCAGCTCTGGAAACTGGTGCTCTCCACTGGTGCCCTTCAACTTGGCTGTTTCTTTTTCTTTGAGGACAGCAGGAGAGCTTACTGCTTTTACAGCTTTCATTTGATTAAGTCAGTCCTACCCAAAATAATGTCCCTTTTGAATCACTCAGTCAACTAATTAGGGATCTCAGTTACACCCGTAAAATATTTTCACCTTTGCCACTTAACAAAATCTAATCACACAAGTGCTATTTATCATTTTCACAGGCCCTTATCTACACACAAGAGGAGACAATTATACCAGCGTTATATCAGGAAATTTGGGGAGCTCTTTTAAGCATTCTGCCTACCACATCAATTTTCAGAAATTGCCAATACTGTATGACTTAACCACATCTTTGCTAACCAATCTCTTACCTGGGAGTTTAAACATGAATAGGCATTTTGTGCTTTAAAAAATTAGCTCTTCAATAACTTCTCACAAAGGGCCTTGTTGCTGTTGTTTAGTGGCTAAGTTGTGTCCAACTCTATGCGACCCCATGGACTGTAGCCCACCAGGCTCCTCTGTCCATGGAATTTTCCAAGCAAGAACACTGGAGTGGGTTCCTTCTCCAGGGGATCTTCCCAACCCAGAGAATGAACCCACATCTACTACATTGACAAGCAGATTCCTTACCACTGAACCACCAGGGAAGCTCCACTATAGGCCTACCTTGTCACTAATCTCACTACCTATTCATACATAAGAGATCTGAACAAGCCCTCAGTGTTCCGACTCAACTTTGTGGAATTATCACAGATCAGTATCAGGCAACTGTTTTCCATTAACCCAGTATCAAAGTTCTACTCATTTAAAGCTGATTGCCACAGTTGCCACATCGCAGAGGCTTCTGCTAACATAATTTCTTTTACGGTTTATCTTAAACTTAATGATTTAAGCTGCTGAATTTTGCTGCCCACCAAAACTACGCAATATTTACCAGTAGGTAGGCTACTTCCTATCAAGTCATATTACTTACTGTATTTTCATTCATCATTTTAATACTTTAAATTCTACTTTTCTTGCACAGAAGGAAAGCTCATTAGTCCCTAACTTCTGGTTTTCAAATATCTGATAGATTTATCAAGACAATCCTAATAACTTTACTAAAATATGCCTAGAAACCTAGATTTAATCTTGTTTGTAGATTATATCTTAATAATGGAACCAGAAAATATCAGGCAGGATACATTATAATGGATCTCAACTCACCACTAGAATATGATCCCTTTCCAGAAACAAAATTCGCCCAGATGACAAAGTTGGTTCTGATCCCCATAAGCTTCCTGGCTAAATGAAAAACGTAGGGTGTTTATACACATACTAATGGTAGAAACCCTTTGGAAATAGTCTATTATTTCTAAAAGTTTTAGAATAGAGATGCTTAATCTATGGAGGAACCCTAATTTAGAATGGTCAGCATATTAGGGACATTTTAATAGCTCTAATTTTTTTTTTTAAGGAATTGGCTATTTTCAAGATAGACACCCATTCATAAAGAGTTACTCAAGCCAAAGGAAATAAGCTTGTTGATCATTATGCCAAACAGGCAGTCACTATTAAGACCCCAAACCTCACAATACTAAAGAGATCACATCTTTGGAGAATATCAAAAAGAATATTATGAAATATTATACAATGTCAGCCTTTAGTCCAGAGTAAGAAAAAACATATTTATTAATGGAAATAACTCCTTCCACAGTTAGAGTGGCTGCTTATAGCCTCAGATAAAAATCTTGAAAATGTTTATATATTTATTACCCACACATCTAGGGTAAATTAGTCACTGTACTCACTCAACATTAGTGAGGAGATATTTATTTCAATGACTTTTGTTAATAAGTGGTACCCAAAATTTAAAATATTATTGGACAAATCCAGAAGGGCGATTTGATAAAAAATCTCACTGGGTGCCCTCCAGCAACTGATAATGAGTTTGGAGTACAAAAGCCTACTGGCTATTATCCAAAACTGGACAGGGATGTGTTACCTTTTTACACTGATGTGTGCCTTAAGGGTGTAGGTGAGGCTGTCACCTAGCACCCATTGCCACCCATCAGTTTCCACTCTCGGCAAAAGAGTTAGTTAAATGAATTCTATGAGTTAGTTAAATGAATTAAATGAGATCATCTGGACCTGGATTTTAGGTCCAAAACCCTAATCACCTAAAGAGAATTCTGGAGTTTTTCCTCTGCTTCAGCCTCTTCATGTTTTACAAAACAATCAGAAATAGGGTGAATTCTGCATGCTATGGTTCAGAGACTTGTCAAGGCCAACTAGAAAATGCCACAAACTCTTGGCCCAAAATGTCACTAAATTGGACAGGTAGTTAGTAGTTCAGAGCAGAGTAACTTTAGATATGATGTTGGCCTTTCAGAGTGAATCTACGTGATTTTACAAGAAAAATATTGTGCTTGAATCCCTAAAAATATCTCTGGCATTTTTAACATTACTAGAATAATCTGAATGAATGAGATCCAGCAAGGAAGTACAGAGGATTCCCGATTTATAGTGATTCAACTTAGGATTTTTCAATTTTCCAATAGTGAGAAAGCCATATGCATTCAGTAGAAACTGTATTTGAATTTAGAGTTTTGAGCTTTTTTCAATATTTTGTCTGATCCTTTATTGTGATGCTGGGCGGTGGCAGCCACAGCTTCCTGTCAGCCATACAATCACAAGAGTGTGTTTGTGTGTGTGTGTGTGGCACTCAGCTCTATGTGACCCCATGTACTATAGCCCAACAGGCTTCTCTGTCCATGGGATTCTCCAGGCAAGAATACTAGAGTGGGTTGCCATTCCTTCTCTAAGGGATCTTCCCAACTCAGGGATCAAACCTGGGTCTCCTGCATTGCAGGCAAATTATTTACCATTTGAGGCACTAGGGAAGCCCCAATCACAAGGGTATGTGTGTATATGGGAATGTTCTCAGTTGCTCAGTTGTGTCCAGCTCTTTGCAACCCTATGGACTATAGCCTGCTAGGCTCCTCTATGGGGGGAGAACCCATGGGGGTTCTCCAGGCAAGAATACTGGAGTGTGTTGTCATGCCCTCCTCTAGGGGATCTTCCCAACGGAGGGATCAAACCCAGGTCTCCCACATTACAGGCAGATTCCTTACCTTCTGAGCCACCAGGGAAGCACAGTCACAAGGGGAAACAAACCTAAATCTACTTACCACCATTCTCTTCCCATATGCCCATTCTGTTTTTCACTGTCAGTGCAGAATTCAATAAATTACATGATATATTCAACAAACAGGCACTATGTTAGATGATGTTGCTTCACTGTAGGCTAATGTAAGTACTCTGAGCATATTTAAGGCAGGCTGCAAAGAAATAGAGGAAAACAATAGAATGGGAAAGACTAGAGATCTCTTCAAGAAAATTAGAGATACCAAGGGAACATTTCATGCAAAGATGGGCTCGATAAAGGACAGAAATGGTATGACCTAACAGAAGCAGAAGATATTAAGAAGAGATGGCAAGAATACACAAAAGAACTGTACAAAAAGGATCTTTACGACCTGGATAATCACGATGGTGTGATCACTCATCTAAAGCCAGACATCCTGGAATGTGAAGTCAAGTGGGCCTTAGAAAGCAACACTACGAACAAAGCTAGTGGAGGTAATGGAATTCTGGTAGAGCTATTTCAAATCCTGAAAGATGATGCTGTGAAAGTGCTGCATTCAATATGCCAGCAAATTTGGAAAACTCAGCAGTGGCCACAGGACTGGAAAAGGTCCGTTTTCATTCCAATCCCAAAGAAAGGCAATGCCAAAGAATGCTCAAACTACTGCACAATTGCACTCATCTCACACGCTAGTAAAGTAATGCTCAAAATCCTCCAAGCCAGGCTTCAGCAATACGTGAACCATGAACTTCCTGATGTTCAAGCTGGTTTTAGAAAAGGCAGAGGAACCAGAGATCGAATTGCCAACATCCGCTGGATCATGCGAAAAGCAAGAGAGTTCCGGAAAAACATCTATTTCTGCTTTATTGACTATGCCAAAGGCTTTGACTGTGTGGATCACAAGAAACTGTGGAAAATTCTGAAAGAGATGGGAATATCAGACCACCTAACCTGCCTCTTGAGAAATCTGTATGCAGATCAGGAAGCAACAGTTAGAACTAGTCATGGAACAACAGACTGGTTCAAATTAGACATTAGAGGTCTTAAATTTCCAGACTGTACCTTAAAATGAAAACAGTGGGTGTTGTTTGATGAAGTAATAGTTTTGAAAATAACTGACATTTTGAAGGCATGGCCAATAGCCATATATTCTTAATTTGTGCAAGGTCTTGATGTACTAGGTACCTCCCTGGAGAAGGAAATGGCAACTCTCTCTAGTATTCTTGCTTGGAGAACCCCATGGACAAAGAAACCTGGCAGATTAGAGTCCATGGGGTCACAAAGAGTCAGATAGGACTTAGTGGCTGAACAACAACTAGGAGCCTACTCAGGACTGTGCAAACATCCCACAAACATAAACATTTCTCACAGAAGGGCAGAGAATTCTGCCCAGGAGTTAAGTGATAACAATAGGACTTCAAACAACATATCAATTCTCCTTACTTCTTTACAGTCCAAAATCATGCCTCTAAGCAGAAGTATTGGAATGCCCAGCTTGTATAATCACTGTCCCCAACATTCCTACCTGTAGTTTGGTTTTGAAGCTAGTGTTTTTCATATTGGTTCATTCAAAGTACACACCTGAACCAAACTGGTTGGGTAATGGCTGTAATGGAAGTGGCAGTATCTCAAGATCTGGGATCCTTGTGGGGACTTCAGGTTCTGGAGACATGGTCCTTTGCCTTTCTTATACTTCTGGACCAGTGGATTTCAAGCTGTGCTCCAGGTTCTTCTACAGTACTTCTCAGGTCTAAAACTAATGGCGGTCTCAACTTCTTACTGAATCCTTTTATGCTTTTATAGTTTTAGTTGTGATAACAACTGTAACATAACAGTGTTTATTAAATGTATTACATGCTACACTAAGCCTTTCACAGGCATTCCCTTATTTAATCTTTGCCTTAGTCTTAAGGCAGGTCCTTACTATATTAAAGCTAAAAGAGCTGAAACCCAGAAACATTAAATTATTTTCCCAAAGGCACACAACTAGTAAGTGCTAAAGAATCTGAATCCACTGGATTAAAGACCTAAAATGTGAGACCAGACACTATAAAACTCTTAGCGGAAAACATAGAACGCTCGATGACATAAATCAAAGCAAGATCCTCTATGACCCATCTCCTAGAGTAACGGAAATAAAAACGGAAGTAAACAAGAGGGACCTTACTAAATCTAATAGCTTTTGCACAGCAAAGAAAACTATAAGGAAGGTGAAAGGACAATCCTCAGAATGGGAGAAAATAATAGCAAATGAAACAACTGACAAAGGATTAGTTTCCAAAATATACAAGCAGCTCATACAACTCAATACCAGGAAAACAAACAACCCAATCAAAACATGGGAAAGAGACCTAAACAGACATTTCTCCAAAGAAGACATACAGATGGCTAACAAACACAAGAAAAGATGCTCAACATCGCTCATTATTGGACAAATGCAAATCAATGAGATATCACCTCACACCAGTCAGAATGGCCCTGATCAAAAAGTCAACAAACAATAAATGCTAGAGAGGGTGTGGAGAAAAGAGAACATTCTTGCACTGTTGGTGGGAATGTAAATTGATACAGCCACTATGGAAGATAATATGGAGATTCCTTTAAAAACTAGAAATAAAACCACCATATTGCCCAGAAATCCCACTCCTAGGCATATACCCTGAAGAAACCAGGGTAGAAAAAGATACATGTATCCCATTGTTCATTGCAGCACTATTTACAACATGGAAGCAATCTAGATGTCCATTGACAGATGAACGGATAAAGAAGTTGTGGTACATATACACAATGGAATGTTACTCAGCCATAAAAAGGAACACATTTGAGTCAGTTCTGATGAGGTAGATGAACCTAAAACCTATTATAGAGTGAAGTGAGTCAGAAAGAGAAAGATAAATATCATATTCTAATGTACATATATGGAATCTAGAAAAATGGTACCGAAGAATTTATTTACAGGGCAGTTCAGTTCAGTCGCACAGTCGTGTCCGACTCTTTGCGACCCCATGAATCGCAGCACGCCAGGCCTCCCTGTCCATCACCAACTCCCGGAGTTTACTCAAATCAAACTCATGTCCATTGAGTCGGTGATGCCATCCAGCCATCTCATCCTCTGTCGTCCCCTTCTCCTCCTGCCCCCAATCCCTCCCAGCATTAGGGTCTTTTCCAATGAGTCAACTCTTCGCATGAGGTGGCCAAAGTATTGGAGTTTCAGCTTTAGCATTAGTCCTTTCAAAGAAATCCCAGGACTGATCTCCTTTAGAATGGACTGGTTGGATCTCCTTGCAGTCCAAAGGATTCTCAAGAGTTTTCTCCAACACCACAGTTAAACGCATCAATTCTATGGCGCTCAGCTTTCTTCACAGTCCAACTCTCACATCCATACATGACCACGGAAAAACCACAGCCTTGACTAGATGGACCTTTGTTGGCAAAGTAATGTCTCTGCTTTTTAATATGCTATCCAGACAGTATGTAAAATAGATAGCCAGTGGGAATTTGCTGTATGGCTCAGCAAACTCAAACAGGGGCTTTGATTCAACCTAGAGGGCTGGGATGGTGAGGGAGATGGGAGGGAGGTTCAAAAGGGAGGGGATATATGTATACCTATGGCTGATTAATGTTGAGATTTGACAGAAAATAACAAAGTTCTGTAAAGCAATTATCTTTCAATAAAAAAAAAAATTAAAAAAAAAATCTGAATCCAGGCAGTATGATTACAGATCCTAACCTCTGAACTCTCCTCTAATTTTGGCACAAGTCAATGTCTATCTCCTCCACAAAGCCTGTCAACGCCCATTCACAGGGAGTTCTCCACTGCTCAAAATTCCTCCGTTTTCTTAACCTCTTGTTTGCCAGAACAGTTTATAATCTATCTCTCTCTATGCTAAGTAGATTATGAATATCTTAATTGCTCTCCAGTGAATCATGAGATCTGGTTGGAGTCCAAGAAATCCCTGATGAATGATGCTACAGGTAAAGCTGGATCTTTATCTGTCGACTGCCAGAAACCAAGGTTGAGATGATGTAGTTCATTCAGTGTCTTAGTGGGGACTGTCAAGATAGAGTTTAGCAAGCCAGATGTGTGACCGTAAGTAAGCTTCTTAAGCCTTACTTGTGCAATGGTGTTATAACTGCAATGGTGTTACACCTGCAATGGTGTTACACCACACTGTGAACCACTGTGAACCACTTCACAGGACCACTGTGAAGGTTAGAGATATTGCTGATAGCCAAATGTACGGACATAAAGAATTACCACTACTTAGAAACGCAAAATAAACTTGGATTCAACTGGAGCAGTCGTTTTCAACTGTGTTACCTGAGCTGAACTTAAAAATAGCTATCCAATGCTATACTATACTATATCCAATGCTATGCTCCTCCCAGAGGGAGGAGCAAGAAGGGATGAATAGTAAGTGGATTCAGGGTCATGGATGGGGCTCCCAGAGGCTGCTCTGGAACTACAAAAACCTGTTCTCATAGATTTCATATGCAAACTCACTCCATGAACTTTATTTTGCAAATAAAGAACTCAGTTATGAAGTTAGTTTTAACAACACTGTTTGATCCCACTCAGACAGCTACAGACAACAATGTTTTCAAGTCAATAAAAAGTTGCTCTGTTAGACACAGGAGGACTTACGAGGGTATGAAGTGCGTATTATTAGTAAGACAGATTGCCCTTTGGAGAATACAAGCAGCAAAGAACACAGCACAGAAGAGAATGCTCAGCTTCCTAAGCCATAGAATTTCTTGACCCTTGCCTCCCTGCCTTTCTGAGAAGTGGATACTGCCTAAGCTCTGCCACAGTCACAGTGAAAACTCAGTTCTCAATACCCTGCAGAAATCAGCTCACTTCCTTACCTACATCCCTCAGCACTCCAGGCCTCGGATCTGTACATGTCTCAATTCCAAGGAACTCCTCATTCCTTTCTCAAGGACTGTGATCCATGGATGTTTCTTTATCTTCTAATAATCAGACACTAAGAGATATGCAATCCATCTTGGACTTCCTGGGCTCTCTTCATGAATGAAATCAATGACCACCTACACCAACTCAAAAGGACTTTTTCCATGATTGGTCCAATGGACTGGATTTAACTACCAGTGAAAAGCATTCCCTTATTCAGACATCACCCACTCAAGTGGTTCTCTTAAATACATCCATACACATTTCTTTTCTCATTTAATCCAAACCACATTCATGAGCATGAAAAACAACAAAATCAAATAAAACTTTCTCTTTGTTCTGTTTTCCTACCAATGTGCTAGCCATCAAAGCCAAAAAATCTAAAAGTTATTCTTGTTAACAACGTGGCCCAGCAGCCCATGATTTTTTAAATTTTTTCCTTCCCTCTCAACCTGTTCTTTTAATGTACCTCTCACTATTCTTCAAAAGGATATATTAATAATCTGCACAATGTTGATACTCTTCCGCTGATGCTGTTTTACTGAAAAATAGAAAAGTAACTTTTCCTAAGTATCTCTGCTCAGTTGGTCAGTTCAGTCGCTCAGTCGTGTCCAACTCTTTGCGACCCCATGAATAGCAGCACGCCAGGCCTCCCTGTCCATCACCATCTCTCGGAGTTCACTCAGACTCACGTCCATCGAGTCAGTGATGCCATCCAGCCATCTCATCCTCGGTCGTCCCCTTCTCCTCCTGCCCCCAATCCCTCCCAGCATCAGTCTTTTCCAGTGAGTCAACTCTTCGCATGAGGTGGCCAAAGTACTGGAGTTTCAGCTTTAGCATCATTCCTTCCAAAGAACACCCAGGACTGACCTCCTTTAGGATGGACTGGTTGGATCTCCTTGCAGTCCAAGGGACTCTCAAGAGTCTTCTCCAACACCACAGTTCAAAAGCATCAATTCTTAGGCGATCAGCCTTCCTCACAGTCCAGCTCTCACATCCATACATGACCACAGGAAAAACCATAGCCTTGACTAGTCCGTCTAGTCAAGTATCTCTGCTAGACAGCGACAAAAGAAGGGAAAAACTTACAACGACAGCAAGAATAAAACTACTTATTATGAAGTTCAAAATTTTCTTTTAAATACTTCCACTAAACAATTTGATGCATGGAGAGTGTGCTACATTTAGGTTGATACAAATTAAGCACCCTGAGGGTCCAGATCAGGGTTCCTCACCTTTAGATCCATAAGAATCACCCAGAGGGCTTGTTTTACACAGATCAGTATGCCCTACTCAAAAATTTCTAAATCAATGGATGGAGAATGCCACAGATTTTGCCAGTACCTAAATGATGTTGATGGTTGCCATTGCGGGGACTACTTTGATAAACATTGTACTAAACATCTGAAGTTCCCTAATCAAGAGTCCACTTTTTATTCTTAGAATAATAGGCAAATTGCAGGCCTGATTCAGAAGTCTACACACCAGGAAGGAGGAAAGGAGGGGTACCTATAGCAAAAGTTCTCCAAAGAGTGCTACCTAAATTTGTCAGAGGATTTGTAAATGAACTAGCATTAATGGACTCTACAATCTTGTTACCATTTTCTCATCTGAAAAATCAGAAACAGCCTGTCTCACCTATTACATTAGTGCATTTTGAGGAGGACATCAAAGAATGACTGAATGACAGGCTGGGAATTATAAAGCATAGACATCATGATTACTTAGAAATTTATCCAGGCAGCAAAGGACATCCTATAGACACAGTATCTCAGGTATCTCAGTATCTCAGTATCTCAAAGTATCTCAGATTCACCAATGAATTGCTGAGGTTATGTTTCTTCTAGGCAGAGGAAATTAAAGGGAAAAACAAAGGCAAGCACCTTTGACATGACTCAGTATTTTTCCTTGTAATATGTTTGTAATGTACAAAACTATTTTTTAAAATTTATTTTTTTATTCATGCTCAAATTTTTTGAATTGCTCTGTATTCATAATCCTGCTTTAAAGAAATTCATTGACTATTAGGTTTATAGAAAAAACATGTAACTACTTAGTGATGTCTCAAATACTGAATAAAATTTCATTCCATGAAACACTTATTAAGTATTTCAATGAACTGCATAAATTAAATCCTTTACTTGGTTTTAATTGTTCATTCTGTGTCTCTAAGATTTTAAGCTTATGATCCTTTCTTTAGTATGTCACACAATTCATTATTTTGATAACAGAGGTACTTAATGTGAGTCCATGTGTCACAATTTGAAAATTAAAAAATAAAACAATTGTGACTTGTGAATTGTAATTACTGTGTAACTTTCCATGAAAATAGAGTCCTAAGGCCAATAGGAATAATCCTATGGATGTACTTGTGCTTTAAAGAAATGTGAACTACAGACCAAATTTTAAAGTCTGTGACAGCTACATCACATCAAAGTTCTGTCAAACTCCTGGCCCTCCCTCTGAAACTAGCTCTGGGTCTCAGTTGCTTCAGTAATAAAATGGGGTTAACACATACCATCACCCATCCCCAAATCTCTGAGTCTAGTATGTTGTTAATTGTGCTTGTTATCCATCTTTACTACTGAGCATTCATTAGGAATCCATCTCAATGTAGGAAAGATTTAAAGAACAATTACACAATATGTAATATTGATCTTAGTATTTTTCTTTTTCAATCAGTTGAGTAAATACTAAAATTACCACTGATCAAATTATGAAATGAAGGAATGAATGAAGGTTTAATATGTCTAAAACTGACACAAACTTTTCAGTGTGTGGAAGCTCTTTTATGATGCAGGTCTTTGTGGGAAAATTACCAATTCTGCAGGATTATAGAAATTGTTAAAAAAAAAAAATCAGCCTTCCTTGCCCACTGTATAGAATTTACTATTAAACTACCCATGATTCTTAGAAAATAATAATACCCCAGTTACAGCCTGACTATTCACTCCATATAGGAAACAAAGTATTCAATGATTGACTAATGAAAGGATGGAATGAAAGATTAATTTATCTAACTTTAGAAGGAATTAGGGGCTTCCCAGGTAGTATTAGTGGTAAACACCCCATCTGCCAAAGCAGAAGACATAAAAGACATGGGTTCAATCCCTGGGTTGGGACGATCCCCTGGAGGAGGGCATGGCAACCCACTCCAGTATTCTTGCCTGGAGAATCCCATGGACAGAGGAGCCTGGCAGGTTATTGTCCACGGGGTCTCAAAGAATCAGACATGACTGAAACGACTTAGCATGTACCCATGCAAGAAGGAATTAAGTACTACTGCCTTCCTTAGACTGTGAGAGGGTTTTGTTTTTATCCCAAGAAGCACTGCTAACATATGCCTACTTGACAGGCCTAATCAATACTAGATTTAGATTTTTTTCTGGAAATGGTTAAGTATAAATCATAAATCAATTCTAATAAAAGTTTCCATCAAAAGAAACTAGAAAAACAGCTTCAGCCACTAAAAGAAAAAGATTATAGTTTAATAACTGTTAATGAATGCACAGAATAGCTTTTGCAGGTTTATTTGTTTTTGCTCATCTGTTATATCATCACTGGTACCTTGTGAGTTGCTTTCCTTATTAAAGAAATTTATTTCTTAGGGATTATTGGATTTATGTTACTAATTTTTACAGTATTCTTTAATAGACCAATGTGATAGAAAATTATACTAAGAAGAAGATTATCGATTTAAGTCACTAAACAAGTGTACCTGCTTCTTCAAGATGATGCCATAATCATCTGCTTGTTTCATTGTCCAGGATGGTGACAATAATGACAACTCCTGGGAAGTTACTGAGCTATTCTTTCTGCAATCAGGGTCATATTTCTAGTCTTTACCATCTAAGTTGATATTGTGTCCTCCTTCAGGGTTCTTGGTATAAAGCATTCATAGGGCTGGGAGAAAGCAAAGCATGCATCTTTTTAATCTGCCTCTTGAAGATAAAACAGAGACTGTCTCATTAACACAGTTATCTCCTCTGCCTCTGCACTGGCCCACGGGGAGCATGACAGTATGTGGTTGCTCCCGGTCATTAAAACCCCAGGTAATAACTGCACACATGCCAACTGCTTGTACTGGCAGACAATGTTGGTTCATTTTTACAACATGAAAATCGTTATCATAAAAATGGCACTTTATGGAACACTATAATGGCATTTCCTAAAAGCTATGTAATTGCTTACTTCTTGATATAGTCATCTTAAGAAACTGTCAAGGTTTACAGCCACTATAAGAGCTTCATCTAAGGTTCCTTTATATCAGTAATAAAACTGGCATTCATTCCTTGCATTTCTTTACCAATAAAAAGCACCATATGTTGACCTGAGAGGTATAGGCATTACATTTATAGTGCATAGAGTTATTTGAGCAATAAATTATAGTCAAATTCCTTTTACTTTTTTTCCCAATTCATCTTTTTAGGGTTTTGACAGTTGGCAGATTTTCTTAAGTCAGGTTGAATAATGCAGTGTTTGAAACAGACCTGCAAGGGGAAACACGAGCCATTTTACTGCACACACACTCAACTCTATTTTAAAAACAAAAATAAACAGAAAATCTAAACCTTTCAACTTGTTCTTAAAAACATCTTTGACACAGTGAAATATCTTAATTGCTCAGCTTCCCCCCTCTACAAATATCTCAGGACGGTTAAAGTATGGAAAGTTGAAAGTATCCACATTAAATCAGATGTTATTCATTATTCAAGTCCCAGTTTGTCAGATTTCTTGTAAGGATATTTAAGGTTTTTTTGTGTTTGTACTGTAGTACTGAGGAATTTTAAAATATTGTATAAATAATCTAAGGAGAAAGAATTATTCAGATATTTTGCCCAAGTCCATTCATAAAAGAGCTTTTACACCCACCAAAGCCATTTTGCAGGTAACTTGTATATGGTAATCACCCTAATCTGGTACCAAGATGTTTTCCTACAAAGAGAGAACTTTTAGTCTTGGATTTTTATTGGAGTCTCTTTGAATGAATTATGTGAATTATATACTAAGGTTTGGGGCACTTTCAGTGGAGCACTCAAAGTAAGAGGAACAAGCTTCAATTCAGCACCTTCAGGCAAAAATACCAATTCATGTACAACTGAAGTTTGAGCAAAGAGCATGTGGTTCAAACCTCAAAAAATTCTTATGTAGTTGTGAGAACTGGCTGTGAGAAACCCAGGTAAAAATAAGGCACGTTTTATGCAAATGTAGAAACAGGGTACGCACTAATTAATCTCTCTCTCACTGTACAATAAGTGCCTTATCCATCTGTTTCCAGTAACGTCTCCATTTTTGCGATTTTAGAGAACCTTGGGCATAGACATAGGGTAAGAGGCCCAGGGTGAGTGTAAATTGATATTGCCTTAGCTGTGAAGGTAGTGAAGGTGAAATCACAGCCAGGAATGACACTCAGAAAAACATGATAATAATATGCTTCTAGGTATGGGAATTGAGTAAGCCATGGGTATTGAATGAATGTATTAGAAATCCCTATCCTTCATGGCATTTGAAAATGGATGGTAAAATGCTTCTTTGTTTATACAATCTTAAAATATTTAGACAAAAATGTGAAATTCAAATATTGTTTGGTGTTATAGAAATCAAATATAACAACTGACTTTTTTTTCCTACCCATGGTATCTGGAATGCTTGTAATTGGATATATGCAATCGAAGCAACTATTTTCATATCACAATTAAAAAAAAAACAAACCCTTGAACTTATTTAAGGCATGAACAGGCTTCCCAGGTGGCACTAACTGTAAAGAAGTCACCTGCCAATACAGGCGACATAGAGATGAGGGTTCGATCCACGAGTAGGGAAGATGCCCCGGAGGAGGAAATGGCAACCCACTCCAGTACTCTTGCCTGGAGAACCCTTTGGGCAGAGGAACCTGGCAGGCTACAGTCCATAGTGTCACAAAGAGACACAACTCAAGTGACTTAACATGCACACAAGTGATGAATAATCCAAGGCATCTGTTAGATGCTATCAGTATTATTTTTATATATTTGTATATTCTCATTCCTCAGAGGAAGAATCAATGTTTTATAAGATAAAAGTAGACTACTAGTATAGATTTTCTGTAACGTAACATGGATTTCCCACCCCAACCCCCATACCACTATGGTTTTTGCTCTAAAAAAATATTCTTGGTGCTATCAGATCTTCCTCCTGGTATGACCATAATAACAAATGGTATACTTTTATTTAGTCTCAGAAGAATCCCAGAAGATTTTTCCCAGGTGAAAACAAACAGCTTGCTTCAAACTATCATAGTTCTTTTAGTTGGATTACTATGAACAATCTTATAATCATAATTTAGAGCATATGTCGATTGGTAGCTTTAATAAAATACATATTTTGGATTAAACACATGAAAGTAAGACTTGAAACCATAAAACTCCTAGAAGGAAACATAAGTGGTAAATACCTTGAAATCAGTCTCGGAGATGATTCTTTGGATTTCACACCAAAGACAAACGCAACAGAAGCAAAAACCAGTAAGTGTAGCTATATCAAACTAAAAACTGTCTGCAGAGTAAAGAAAGCCAACATAATGAAAAGACAACCTTCAGAATGGGGAAAGAAATTACTTTCAAATCATGCATCTGATGAGTTAATGTTATGGCCAACCTAGGCAGCATATTAAAAAGCAGAGACATTACTTTGCCAGCAAAGGTCCATCTAGTCAAAGCTACGGTTTTTCCAGTAGTCACGTATGGATGTGAAAGTTGGACTATAAAGAAAGCTGAGCACCAAAGAATTGATGGTTTTGAACTGTGGTATTGGAGAAGGCTCTTGAGAGTCCCTTGGACTGCAAGGAGATCCAACCAGTCCATCCTAAAGTATCAGTCCTGAATACTCATTGGAAGGACTGATGCTGAAGCTGAAACTCCAATACTTTGGCCACCTAATGCAAAGAACTGACTCATTTGAAAGACCCAATACTGGAAAAGATTGAGGATGGAGGAAAAGGGGATGAGACAGGATGAGATGGTTGGATGGCATCACCGACTCTATGAACAGGAGTTTGAGTAAACTCTGGGAGTTGGTGATGGACAGGGAAACCAGGCATGCTGCAGTCTATGGGGTCGCAAAGAGTCAGAAACAGCTGAGTGACTGGACTGAACTGAATATCCAAAGTATATAAAGAACTCATACAACTCAATATCAACAAATAAAACAAACAATTTGATTAGAAACTGGCGAGCGTATTAGAATAGACATTTCCTAAAGACATACTGATAGCCAAAAGGCACATGAGAAGATGTGCAACATCACTTAATCATTAGGAAAATGAAAATCAAAATCACAGTGAGGTATCACGTCTCACCTGTTAGAATGACTGTTTTCAAACAGACAAGAAATAAACAAGTGCTGGCAAGGATGTGAAGAAAAGGAAAACCTCATCCATTTTTGGTGGGAACATAAAGTGGTGCAGCCATTATGGGGAACAGTATGCAAGTTCTCAAAAAACTAAGACTCTTGGTACTCTCTGGTCCAGCAATTCCACTTCTGGATATTTCTTCAAGAAATAAACAACACTAATACCCAAAGAGAAATGACCCCACATGTTAATATCCACATTACTAACATTTAAAACAGCCAAGACAGAAGCAACCTGTATATCCATTGATTAATAGGTAAAGAAAATGAGGTGTACATATAAACAATACTACTGTCATAAATAAAGGAGGAAATGCTGCCATTGGCTACAACATGGATGAACACTGAGGGCAGTATGCTAAGCAAAACAAGTCAGAGAAAGACAAGCACCATTATGATCTCACTTACATGTGGAATCTTTAAAAAAAAAAAAAATTCAAATACAGAGAACAGATTGGTGGCTGCCAGAGGTTGAGGATCGGCAGTGATGGGTGGGTAGAATGAGTCAAAGAGGTCAAATGGTACAAGCTTCCAATTTTAAAATAAGCCCTGAGGATATAATGTACACATAGTAACTAGAGTTAATACTATGTTACATATTTAAAAGCTGCTACCAAAGCAGAACTCAAAAGTTCTAATCACAAGAAATTTTGTAATGATATTGCAGAGATTGTTTTGCAATATATTCACATATTGAATCATGTATGTCTGAACTAATATAACATTATACATTCATTATACTTCAATATAAAAAAAATCATATCCTACTTAAAAAAAAAAGCCAACTCACAGGTGCTTGGGTCACATTCATTAGCAGAGGAAGTCACTGGAATTTATTCAAGGCCTGATACAATTTCAAAAAGTTATTCTCGTGAAAAAGAAAAGACTAACATACACTGAGGAGTTCTTAAATGTCACCTAAAGTTTGTGATGACTGTGCAATTAAAAATTCACTAAAATCCTAGGCAGCTCTCAGGCTGATCTAGGGAGAAAGATAGAAATCATCAACATTTTCAATCATGAAAGTGACATTAGGGGAAAAGAGGTAAGTGAGGGAAAAGCCAGGTAAGTGAGAAGGAAAAACATGTGGCTAGACAAGCGATTAAATAGGAAGGGGAACTTCCTCAGACTTAAAAGACTACTGCACCCAAGTAGATGAATCAATTTTGGGTGAAAGTTACTCCAAATGGTCACCACTGGCAAAACAATAGTTACAAAAAATATAGATAAGAGATGACATAATTTTGAATTCTGATAAACAAGTGGATCTGAAAAAGCAAATAAGGACATTAAAAAAATATCACATGTAAAGAGTGAGATAGCACTGATTGTGGTCATTTGATAAAATTAATATTCACAATGGAATCTAATTAGAGTTATAAAGTGATCGGCTTGAGAGTATAACTTACATTTAAAATAGTGTTTAAGCCTCCAGTTGGTAAGGACAATCTCCCTTGACAGTACAGAAGATGGCATAAAAGGTCCTAAATGACAAATGACCTTTATTCACACCTTATAATTCTCACACGACATTCAGAGGTTAGTAGATAACATCCCTTAGGCATGCACAAAATCTCTGCACCTATAAATGCAGAGATGTATCTGCACATGATTAACCATAGACTCTTCTCAATACATCCTCCACACCTTAAGGGGGCATGATGAACACACACACAAACACACTCACACACATGAGACATCTGAGTCTGAATTAAAGAACATGATCCATTGCTCATTTCCTTTAATGACAGATAAAATTCTTACCCCAAAATAGGATTATAATTTGCATTCAACACCTAGTTCCTTATTGCTGAACAGATGCATAATGTCTATTTAAATTTATCAAACATGAGAACAACAGAGGCGAGTACAAATGAACAGCATTTTATAAGAACTTAAAAAGAAAATTGACTTTCATGAAGCCAAGCAATCACCTTACAAAAAAAATCTCTTGGGCTATATAATTCATTTAAATATTCTATTCAGTTTAAAGTATTTCTTTAATAACAATTTAATATTTCACAAGATTAAGCACCATCTTACTATCAGTTGTTTGCCTTTGGAAGGTTTTAGTTAGATTAAATGAGCAGCATATAAAAAATATTTTTTATCAGTTAGGTATTTTAAAACCTGAAAAAAAGTATTCAGATTTCAGAGAAAGCTTATTTTAATCCAAAGGTGTTATCATGGCCCATTTTTGCCCAAAAAGTAACACATTTCTCATCAAAATGAAGCATGATAGCAAAATCTGTTCACCTAATGGAGTCATCATTGCTTTTTTTTCTAGTTGAGACGCTTTTCCAGTGAGTTTAAGTTCTGGCAAAATCTGTTATGGTTCATTGGGCTTCATTATTCTTTGAGTCATATAATTAAATGATCACATGAAATAAAAACATGGTAGTGCCTATCAATCAAAAGAGTTCTGTGTTCTCAGACATCAAGAATCAAAATGTCAAGAAAGACTGATTTCATAAGGGCCCCAGTTGCCACTGATGTGACAGCAATTTCAGTGACTAAAAAGGTGATTCACTAACAAGATCTGTAAGAATTTGTGACTCTAGCTGGCCATGCATTCTTCAGTTCTTTATAACCCAAGTTTTAATGTCATATTGTCAATTATATGCCATACTTCTGAGAGGAAAAGAGCAATATATAAAATCATCAGTGACACTCAGATAAAATTAACAATAACAATTTGTCATTTTGCCAACAGGATTGTTTTAATGACACAACCTAATCAAAGTAACGTGATTGCAATCATTCACAGGATACTATGTCAGAAGAACTTTTCAAACATTAAATACACATTTCTGCCTGAAAATGCTCTGGACCTTCCATTGTCGGCTTTGGCTTCCAGCTCTGTTTGTTACACATTCATTACATCCTGTACTCAGGAAGAAGGAATATTTAAAACAAACTTCTTTTCCTTCTAACTATTGCAGCTGCTTCTACCAAGCAATAAAAGTTGCTAGAGAAATCATATATACACATACATGTAAAATTAGGGAAACAAGCTGCTTTATTGCCTCGACTTAAAATAAGCTCAATCAGTAGAAAAGAAAAACGTTATAATATACAGCTTGATGAACAGCTGAAGACAAGAATATACTCAGACGCAATTCTAGAATTCAGGATATCTTACTCAGGGTTTGAATGAGACGAAAGACATTTCTCCTCTTAATTTTTCTAAACCACTGAATGAATAAGTGAAGTTTATGTGGGGAAAGCAACCCAAAATAGACAGATACATAAAATGTACTTAAATATGATTCTGAGACTTTAAGGCAGAAAATGCAACATCTTGCTCCTGTTTAATTATAATTCATAAAGTTCTATTTTATAAATGCTAATTTAGGAGTTCAAGGTTAAAGATTCTTTTAATAAGTCAGCAACAAAATTTAACTCAATGTTAACAATTATTCTTTAGGATAAAAATCAACTGTATCACTAAGCAATAATTAGAAGCTAGATTAATAAAATTATAAAGATTAAAATCAAGAGGCATATTAACTAACACTTCACAGATCAAAGGAAAGAAGAGACTGAAAGGTTTGTTTTTTTTTTAAATAGCCTTACTTTTGACGGTCGCTGTCCGGGTACAGTTGTAAAGGATAGCCAACTCTCCAAACACTTTTCCAGGACCCATTGTGCACAGCTTCACGCCTTCTTTTGTAACTTCAACCTTACCATCTAAAAAGAAAAAGGAAAACATATCATTTTGATTGTCTCTCGTGTTTTACTTCATTTGTTGCATTTCTAAGATGAGAGAGGAGGGCCAGGCTCATTTTCAAAAATACAAAGCAGTTACCAACTAAAACAAAATCATCCTCAAGATGCAATGCAAGAAATGTAAATCTTGTCCTAAATTATCTTTTCTTAAACTAATCATTGATAAGATTAGAAAGGAGACTAAAAGAAAACACCAAAAAAAAAAAAAAGGGGGGGGATAGAAATAAAAAAGTCAAAATGTGAAATTATTCCAAATGTGATATTAGAAAACTGTAGTAATTCCAATTTTAAAGTCATTTTGAATTTGCAAGGAAAAATTGAGTATGTTTTCTACAGCACACTTCATATTGGGAATTTTCATCTGAATAAGGCAGCTATCATGCAAAGGGAAATTACTTTGACCCTTGGGCATTATTCAATTGCAGCTCACAGTATCTTTTATTTTTAAACATCTTATCCAACTTGGCCAAGACTGTTTTATCTGCTTCTCAGCCCTGCAACATGGACTGTTAAGGAAACCAAAGTACTGAATATAAAGGTTGAGGGGAAAGAAAGAGACACTGGGACTGTCGATGCTCCACAAAAGATTTGGAAAATGAAGTGCTAAAGGAGGAAAAGCTAAGGAAACAGCGTACACTGGATATATATTGGTGCCTGAAAGTAAAGAAATGCTATTCGCGAAGGAAATTTTAAATATATATGTATTATAATTTTATATATTATATTATAATATATATATTATATTATTTTATATATTATATTATTATATTATATATAATATATATTATTTTATTATATTATAATTTTAAATATATATATATATATTTAAAATTCAAAGCTATGTACAATAAACCTTTCATCACCTAATATAATGGGGGAAGAAATAACAAGGCAACACAGTCTATTCTATACTTTATCTTACCCTTTTATTACTCTTCCCAGTTACTTAGCCACAGGCTGCAGAAGGGGAACCTAATGCTTGGCAGTGGCTAGTGACTGAAAAGAATTAACACTACCAAATTTGTCTGAATGTCAGGCCTTCATACATTGTCTCCATAAATTACCCCCTTTAATCTACATGCTTCCTGTAATATTTAATTTTTTAGAGTTTTCCTTTACAGTTACTCCTTCCTTTTTAAAAATCGACCCAGTTTTACCTACGAATAATATATTTATGAAGTCATAGAATTGTTCAAATACGTGAGATAAAATCTTAGATATATAAAAACTTTAAAAAGCTGAAGTCACAACTGATACAATGTGCCACACACCACCAGCCATGAAGCAAACTTAGAAGTGATTATGCATTTACATAGCGTAGGAAATGGCAATCCACTCCAATATTCTTGCCTGAAAATTCCGTAGGGAGAGGAGTTTGGCAGGCTACAGTCCACAGGGTCACAAGGAGTCAGACACGACTGAGCAGGCACGTGTAACAATACATTTACAAAGGAATTCCAAGTATAGACTATACAGACTAAGAGAGTCACTTAAAAAAAAATTAAGAGTCAAAAGTTTACTGCATACACTCAATGGTTCCAATGTCCACCTAGTCAACTTCCCTTAAAGTTTTTAGCTTCATCTTGAAGCCACCTTCTTCATTTATATGCCTTTCTTTTTCCCTCTGTGTCTAAAAACAAGATTTCTTTTAAATGGAGTCCAGGTGCATGGAAAGCAGGAATGTGGCTGTTTTGGTTATGAGGGGACAGATGTGGGGAAACAAATAAGGAAAAAGTTAAATAGGCAGAATACTTAGCACACTTATGCAGAGGCTTACGGCCCTCAATAAATGGCCCAGTATGGAGGTTTTTCTACGTTTACAATTTGATATTAACTTTAAGAATACATTTTAATGAAACTACCTCAGATCATCACTGTGAGTCTCTTCACAATGATAATTAATGATAGTTAGCAGAACACAACATTGTAAAGCAATTATATTCTAATATAAATAAATAAATAAATAAAAACAAAAAGCTCCTAATAGTGTTCTAGACTTTTTCCATTATTTTCCCTGGCTAAACTCAACAATGACCAAAGGCTATTAGGACTGTTACTTGAGGTACTAAAAATAATCCAAAATGTAGTTAATTTATATCTTCTATTCCTGCTCTTTTTATTCATTTTTTTTTAATGTGATACTATATTGCTATTGTTTTTACTATGCCCTTTCTCTACCAGGAAAGAAAAATAAAGAAACATTCAAGTTATTTTTACCTGAACTCTGCTAAACTGTTAAAGTTGTTTGTGTGAGAGATGTTAGAATATTGGGTTAAAGAAAGCCTGATGGTTATTTATAGTTTCACCTGACTATCACTCCTGCCATTAGCACAAATAGTTGAAAGTTTTATCACAGCAACTTGAGTGTACTTTTTATTTCACTTCAGGTACCACATGCCCATTTATGATGTAAAACGGGCTGAGTCATAAGTCCTAAATTTTGCCACATTGAACAATAATTAACCTACCTCTTGCCTTTTGGTACCACGATTTATGTACCACTTCAGGGAGATGGTCAGTAATAACAGATCCATAATGAAGCATCCATGCTGCTATTAAGTAGCTCAGTTGTGTCCAACTCTTTATGACCCCATGGACTGTAGTCCACCAAACTTCTCTGTACATGGAATTCTCCAGGCAAAAATACTGCAGTGGGTTGCCATGCCCTCCTCCAGGGGATCTTCCCGATCCAAGGATCAAACTCTCATCTCTTATGTCTCCTGCATTGGCAGGCAGGACATTTTACCACTAGCACCACCTGGAAAGCCCAAAGCATTCATACTTTTTTTAAAAAAAATAAGAATCAGTAGTTTCTATAAATAAAAGAAGGTATTGAATTTACAAGAAGACCCAGAGTCTCCCCACTTTATGGGCATTTTTTTTTTTTTTTTACTAATCTGTAGTTTGGGGCCATAAGGACTTTCACAAATAAGACCGATCAGTTGAGAGATTTATTACTGGCAGGCTGAGACAGAATGGTTGGCAATAAGCTAATTATGCATACTCTGTGCTGAGTTCCAACAATCTTGGTTGGAACATGCAGGACAACTTGATTGGTCATTAAAGGGAGACAGTTGTTCTATCAAAAGTCCCATCTAGACAAGACCGTCCATCTCCTTCATTGTCTAATATTTTTAAGATTTTGTAGGTTTGAGAGCACAGTTTTTACATTATGTATTCTCTCATGAGGGTTTCTATGGCTGATATTTTCAACAGGAACATTTGGCATTGTGATGGCTGAGCGGTGCTGTGATCAGCATGGGTATATTTTCTCTAGGAGAAGATATGCATATGTTATGAGAAGATTACTACCATAAGTTTAGTTAACATCTGTCATCTCACAAATACAGTTGTTTTGTTTTCCCCTTGTGATGAGAATGTTTAGAACTTACTCTCTGCTTCCTCGATGGATTAAGAATACTACTACATTGAACTTGCCTTGTCATTTTAGGTTAGGAGTGCGGTCACTTATGGAAGAAAGTAGAAAACATTAAGGCTACTATGGGCTAACTAAAGGGAAAAAGCTTTCTCCTTTCTAGGGACAGATGATAGTCTTAGATAATCTTCCTTAAGAATACGTCTTGTCAGTCATTTACATATGTCTTCTTTGCTTTAAGTCAGTATAAATGGAGAAGGCAATGGCAACCCACTCCAGTACTCTTGCCTTGAAAATCCCATGGGCGGAGGAGCCTGGTGGGCTGCAGTCCACGGGGTTGTGAAGAGTCAGACACGACTGAGCGACTTCACTTTCACTTTCATGCATTGGAGAAGGAAATGGCAACCCACAGTGTTCTTGCCTGGAGAATCCCAGGGACGGGGGAGCCAGGTGGGCTGCCATCTATGGGGTCGCACAGAGTCGGACACGACTGAAGGGACTTAGCAGCAGCAGTAGCAGCAGCAAGAAGGAAAAAGACAGTCTCACTATTAGATGATAGTTTATTCTCAAATTAAAGAAGGGCAGTGGGTCAGCATCTTATCAGTTGGTGGGCTGCCATCTATGGGGTCGAACAGAGTCGGACACGACTGAAGGGACTTAGCAGCAGCAGTAGCAGCAGCAAGAAGGAAAAAGACAGTCTCACTATTAGATGATAGTTTATTCTCAAATTAAAGAAGGGCAGTGGGTCAGCATCTTATCAGTTTTCTGTTTAAGTTTGATTTCAAGTCCAAAAGGATATGGTCTCTCTGAAACTAAGCTCCTGTTTTTTTGATGAGGTGTTAATTTGGATTGGAAATCATTGTTTGGAAATTTAACAAAAGTTTGTGAAAAATTGCCCTGTTTTAGTATTTACGATTAGGTGAGTTTGCAAAATTCTCCAAGCCAGGCTTCAGCAATACGTGAACTGTGAACTCCCTGATGTTCAAGCTGGTTTTAGAAAAGGCAGAGGAACCAGAGATCAAATTGCCAACATCCGCTGGATCATGGAAAAAGCAAGAGAGTTCCAGAAAAACATCTACTTCTGCTTTATTGACTATGCCAAACCCTTTGACTGTGTGGATCACAATAAACTGTGGAAAATTCTGAAAGAGATGGGAATACCAGACCACTCAACCTGCCTCTTGAGAAACCTGTATGCAGGTCAGGAAGCAACAGTTAGAACTGGACATGGAACAACAGACTGGTTCCAAATTCAAAGCCTTTGACTGTGTGGATCACAATAAACTGTGGAAAATTCTGAAAGAGATGGGAATACCAGACCACTCAACCTGCCTCTTGAGAAACCTATATGCAGGTCAGGAAGCAACAATTAGAACTGGACATGGGACAACAGACTGGTTCCAAATGGGAAAAGGAGTACATTAAGGCTGTATATTGTCACCCTGCCTATTTAACTTATATGCAGAGTCAGTTCAGTTCAGTTCAGTTGCTCAGTCTACATCATGAGAAACGCTGGACTGGAAGAAATACAAGCTGGAATCAAGATTGCCGGGAGAAATATCAATAACCTCAGATATGCAGATGACACCACCCTTAGGGCAGAAAGTGAGGAGGAACTAAAAAGCCTCTTGATGAAAGTGAAAGTGGAGAGTGAAAAAGTTGGCTTAAAGCTCAACATTCAGAAAAC
>SJYT01070068.1:399842-417810 GCA_006410635.1 Cephalophus harveyi | reverse complement strand
TTTGAACTGTGGTGTTGGAGAAGACTCTTGAGAATTCCTTTGACTGCAAGGAGATCCAACCAGTACATTCTGAAGGAGATCAACCCTGGGATTTCTTTGGAAGGAATGGTACTAAAGCTGAAACTCCAGTACTTTGGCCACCTCATGCAAAGTGTTGACTCATTGGAAAAGACTCTGATGCTGGGAGGGATTGGGGGCAGGAGGAGAAGGGGATGACAGAGGATGAGATGACTGGATGGCATCATGGACTCGATGGATGTGAGTCTGAGTGAACTCCGGGAGTTGGTGATGGACAGGGAGGCCTGGAGTGCTGTGATTCATGGGGTCGCAAAGAGTTGGACACGACTGAGTGATTGAACTGAACTGAGTTTGCTTTAGTTTTTGTTTGTTTTTGGTTTACCAGTATCTTATTAAAGATTGGGCTTCCCAGGTGGCACTAGTGGTAAAGAACCCATCTGCTAATGCAGGAGACATAACAGACTAGGGTTCCATCCCTGGGTCAAGAAGATCCCCTGGAGAACGAATGTAAACCCAACTCCCGTATTTTGCCTGGAGAATCCCATGGACAGAGAAGCATGGTGAGCTACAGTCCATAGGGTCGCAGAGAGTTGGACAGGACTGAAGCCCCTTAGCATGCACACACATTAGAGATTAAAGATAAGAAAAAGAGACAGAAAGAGATAAACAGAAGTGACTTCTTCCCTAAACTATGTGTTTTCACAGCTTCTGTAACCATCACACCCTTATAATGCTTTACAAGGGGCCAAGCTTCCCATTCACAGAAGTCACTTTTCTTACATAATCATAGAAATTCTTACTAGAAGCACAAAAGTGCTAGTCATCCAAATGGAATGAAACTTAGTCTGAGGTATAAGAGGCTAGTCGAGGTTGAAGCTACATGAGTGAAGACCTCTGCTTTCTCTCTTTCAATTAGGAAAATCTGATTTCCCTTCTGGTCATGACTGCTCTAAATACATTAGATACAATTTTTCATTACACTAAATTACAATTGATTGTAATACATATTGAATATGAAATAAAATCATTACCAGTGTACTTAATAATCAGAGAATCAAAAACATAAGTGATGTATGTAGAACTAAAAATCTCACTTACGGGAACTAAAAGAAAAAAGAGAGAGAGGTTAACATGCACCTTAATAAACGTGAAACTCATTTTTGTTTTGGCTTCTAACTCTGAGGTCTTGGGCTTCCCTGTGGCTCAGCTGGTAAAGAATCTGCCTGCAATGTAGGAGATGTGGGTTGGGAAGATCCCCTGGAGAAGGGACTGGGTACCCTCTCCAGTATTCTGGCCTGGAGAATTCCATGGTCTGTATAGTCTATGTGGTCACAACGAGTTGGACGCAACTTTTCACTTTCACTTTTTATGAGGTCTTAGGTTAGTTCAGAGGTTAAAGCGTCTGCCTGCAATGCAGGAGACCCGGGTTCAATCCCTGGGTTGGGAAGATCCCCTGGAGAAGGAAATGGCAACCCACTCCAGTACTCTTGCCTGGAGAATCCCATGGACGGAGAAGCCTGGTGGGCTAGAGTCCATGGGGTCGCAAAGAGTCGGACACGACTGAGCGAGTTCACTTTCACTTTCAGGGAATATGCACATATCCACAAAGGAAACCTACAGGAGGAAAGGGAATGAAATTTAACCAAGCCAGATACAGAAAATCATGTGAACCAGCAGAATGAAAGTCTGGAATGAGCAAATTACATTACAGCATTTCTGTCCTTAGAGATATTTAGGGAGTAAGAATTGACTAAACCTATTGTAGATGACTCAGCCATTGACCAGACATGAACAGAACTCTGGAAAGACTTCACAAGACAAGCATGACGATTCTATAATCTTTCTACATCTTATGTTTTGAAATCCTAGCACTTTAAAGTACTCAAAAGGCACTAGATAAATATCAGTGGACTAATTTAACTTCCAGTGATGAAGAAAACCAAAGACAGGGAAGATAAGAGATATTCACACATAGGGAAGAAATAGGAAGTAGTCCAATCATTACCTGAATGACAAGAGTTGAATAGATAATTGGACTGTCTCCAGTCAAATTCACAATGCATTTTTGTTCTATTACTTCTATGATATACGAGCACATCATTAGTCTAATCAATCAATGGCCATGTCTTTAGCTCCTTAGAGACTGGCACATGACAAACACTATTATCAGTGTCAGACCTGTGGGGACGCATCATATGATTTCTGTGTTTCTTATGTAATAGTATTAAGTTGGGGAGACTTTTGGACCTAACACTATGGTTCTCAAATGGGGTCACTTTTAACCCTAGGGGCTATTTGGAAATATCTGGAGATATTTGTTTGGTTCAGTGAAAGTTTTGGAACTGTTAGGTAGGTAGAATAGGGAAAAGGAGTCCAAAATGGTGGCGGCTAAAAGACAAGGAAGGGAAAAGCCTGCGAAAATAGAACAAAAGAAGGTCCGAGGACCAGAGTGAAGACTTCAGGTAGAACAAACAGCACTCCTGGCTAAGCCCAATTTGCATAGGGCAGGCCCAGGTGGAGGAAAAAACATATAAAAGGAGGAGCCAATGCGAGCTCTCTCTCTCTCTCTTTCTCTCCCGCATGTGTGTGTTCTTTTTTTCTCTCTCTCTCTCCCTCCCCCACACGCTCTTCCACTCTCTTCTATCCAAATCTTTGGGTTGGCATGCCCTCGCGCTTCGAGGATGGATTCTCCTGCTATCTTCTAAATAAAATAGAGCTGTAACACTGATTTGCATAAGAGCTATAACACGGTTTGTCCAAGACCTGAGAGNTCTCTCTCTCTCTCCCTCCCCCACACGCTCTTCCACTCTCTTCTATCCAAATCTTTGGGTTGGCATGCCCTCGCGCTTCGAGGATGGATTCTCCTGCTATCTTCTAAATAAAATAGAGCTGTAACACTGATTTGCATAAGAGCTATAACACGGTTTGTCCAAGACCTGAGAGCTGTGACGCACCGAGGGCTTTAATGTCCGTTACTCCAAATCTTTGCTGTGATGAGACAAAGAATGGAACATACACTCACGTGACATCTATGGTGCCATGACTCGGATATAACCTGGCTGAAACAACCTCCGTGCGGAAGAGGCCAGGCACAGCAGGAGCCCAACTCGGCGAAGCTCCTGTGCTAGAAGCAGAAGGCGAAGAAACCCAGCGCAGGGGAAGGCCCATCGTGCTGGAAACTGGGACAGCGAAAAACAAACTCAGCAGAAAGCTCACGCGGCCCAGTCTCAGATCCAGAAGACCTCTGGTTAAGGTAAGAGGTCCTCGCTGGAGGGACATGCCTAATGAAATCTTAATTCCTTTACAATCTCTCATTTCTTGTTCCCTCAAACCTCCTGCAAACAGGCGGGCGGCAGGGGGCACAACTGAGGGACTCTGGAGAGGCTACTCCTCAGCATGTCCCAAAGGCGCGATCTGCTGACCCCCAGTAGCTGTTACACAAGCCGGTGGGGGTTCTCCTGTCCTTTCTCTTCTCTGTGCCAAGGATCAGACTGATGAAATTGTGAGCACCGGTCAGATATTTAGCAAATTTTCTGGCGGGCTATGAAGGGGATTCCTTGGCACGTTTTTCCCACTGCTTTTTCCTCCTGTCCCTAACCTCTCTCCCGGGACTCAAGCTCGGCCAAAACTAATGAAACCCAGGCCTTGATGTCTCATTGCAAAAATTCATTGAGAGACAAAGAGATGAGGTTGATTTGCTAGGATCCAGAGAGAAGCCACTCTTCAGGGTGTGAACCTTGTCAAGGGCAAGGGCTGGCTAGGTTTTAGTGAGGGGGTGGAATTCATATGCTAATGAGTGGGAGGATCATCCCTACCCTTGGGGAACCACCCACTCCTCCCTCTTTTGCCTTGGAGCTGTCCTGTCACCTCTGGGTGTGTCTGTTGGCTTATAGATTGGGGATTAAGTACTTGAATTTTACTTTTCATCTTGGACCCAGTTGGTTTTAATTGGTTTAATTATCCCCTTGTGCTATGTCATTCTTTCAAAGGTTGTGCTCTGCCCCCTTTCCTCCTGTTTCATGCTCTTTGCCTGAGCCCCATCCAGACTCACAAGGTTGCCTCTACAGTCTTCTGGAGAGACAACCAGAAAATAGCTGGTCTTGGGAGGGAAATACTCTATAATATCCAACCCCCTAATCCTACCCAGTACTGGTCACACTGGAGATCTTAGGGACGCCCAACTCCAGTCCAGGGGTCCCAGAAGGTCATCACGCCTTGACCTGCCTAGGGATCTGGTCCTCGAAAGGTTGTCATGCCCCAACCTGCTCGGGGATCTGCTAGTCCCAGGGGTCCCAGGAGGTCGTCATGACTCGACCTGCCCAGGGACCCAATTCTCGGGAGGCCATCATGCATCGACCTGCCCGGGGATTCGATGTCTAGGAGGCTGTCACGCCTCAGCCTGCCTGGGGATCTGCACCCTGACCCGGGGACGCCTGGCTCTCAGGTTGCAACAGTTCTGGGTAGGATAAGCTTCAGAAAGACTCACCCCTAAGGAAGTTCATCCATGGAAACAGAAGGAAGCCTATTACTTGTGGGACTTTGCCCAGTCTCAGCAATAACTCAGGAGCCCAATGAGAACCCCATTGCCTTTCTGGAAAGGCTAAAAGAGGCACTCCAAAAGTTTACCAATCTGGACTTAGACTCTTACGAGGGATAAGTGATTTTAAAGGACAAATTCCTGTCCCAATGTGCATCAGATATCAGAATTAAGTTACAACAACTACAACAGCAGGACCCTGCTGCCTTTTTAGATGAGATGGTCCAGACAGCCACCAATACCTTTTATGACAAAGAACAGGAGAAGGAGGCCAAGGCCCAGGAGAAGGAGAGAAAGAAAGAGACAAGGCATGCCCAGATGCTGGCTGCCCTCCAGAGAAGCCCTACGGCAAACCCCGAGTCCTTGAAGGACAAGGCACGAGACAAATGCCTGATCTGTAGACAGGCGGGGCATTGGGCCAAAGAGTGTCCAAACCGTGACGTGTCTCCTAGAACGGCTTGCCACAAATGCCATCAACTGGGACATTGGGCGGCACTCTGCTCTCAGGACCCAAGAGCCTCAAGGTCAAATGCAAAGCCTACCCTCACGATGGTTCAACAGGACTGAAGTGGCCGGCTCCAGCCAGCCCGCCTGTCACAGATAACCATCACGGGGCTGGAGCCAAGGGTGCAACTGGATGTGGCAGGCAGGTCTGAAAATTTCTTGATTGACACAGGGGCTACCTACTCTGTCTTGATCTCCTACTCTGGAGACTTCTTTTCCCAAACCTGTACCATTTTGGGTGCTACAGGAAAACCAACTACTAAAAGATTCACCCGAGCACTTCTTTGTTGGTGGGATGGACAAATATTTTCCCCCCAGTTTCTGGTGGGCCCTGAGTGTCTTACTCCCTTATTGGGAAGAGATATACTCACTAAACTGGGGACCACCCTTGAGATGGGAAGTTTTTCAGCCCCTAGAGCTCTACAGCTCCTGGTTACTACTGAGGAACCCATTACACCTTCAATAGAGAGGGACCAAAAACCATGGGAAGACAAAATTAACCCCCAGGTGTGGGACCAGGAGATTCCTGGATAAGCCTACCAAGCCAAATCGGTCATCATTGTCCTCCGAGATCCCACTCGGTTTCCTAACCGGAAACAATACCCTCTCAAAAGAGAGGCTTGGGAGGGACTACAGCCTTTAATAAATAAATTCCTTGCTTGTGGGCTATTGGTCTCCACCAGTTCTCCATGTAACACCCCAATCCTCTCAGTAAAGAAAAAAGACAGAATCTGGCAAATGGTTCAAGATCTCCGGATCATAAATGAAGCTGTAGTCCCCCTCCATCCCACAGTACCCAATCCCTATGTAATCTTGGGAGAAATCCCACCCAGTGCCAAGTGGTTTGCAGTCTTGGATCTCAAAGACGCCTTTTTTGCATACCACTGGCTAAAGAATCCCAATATCTTTTTGCCTTTGAATGGGAGGCCCCAGGAGAAAAACGCCAACACATGACTTGGACAGTATTACCTCAGGGGTTCAGAGATAGCCCCCATCTGTTTGGACAGGCCCTTAGCCTGAATCTCCTATATCTGGACCTGGGACCTAATGGGAAAAATATTACAATACGTAGATGACCTACTAATCTGCTCTCCAGATGAGAAAAGTGCCCAACAACATGCAATTCAGGTTCTAAACTTCTTGGTAGAAAGGGGATATAAAGTCTCCCATGCTAAGGCACGATGGTCAGGACAAAGGTCACTTAACCTGGGAGTTCAGATTACACACGGGTCCAGGAGGCTGTCCCCTGATCGGGTACAAGGAATCCTCCAGTTGCCCTCCCTCACGACTTGAAAACAATTGCGAGCTTTCCTGGGGCTAACTGGATATTGTAGAATCTGGATACCCAACTATGGCCTAATTGCCCAGCCCTTATATGAAAGCTTAAAGGGACGAGATGATTCTATCCCACTGATATGGGGAACTCCTCAAAAGAAGGCAGAGGCTACACTAAAACAGGCCTTAACTCAGGCACCTGCCTTGAGGTTGCCAGACCCAGAAAAAGCATTCCAACTTTATGTCCATGAAAGAGAGGGAATAGCTTTGGGAGTGTTAACTCAAAGGTTGGGATCTGAGCCCCAGCCTGTAGCTTACTTGTCCAAAAAGCTCGATCCAACTACCCGAGGCTGGCCCCCCTGCCTTCGAAATCTTGCAGCTATTGCAATCATGATAGAAGATGCTTTAAAACTCTGCTTTGGGGGCAAACTAACTATTTTTACCAGCCACCAAGTAAAACAACTCCTAAATGGGAGAGGCCATTTATGGATGTCTGATCAAAGAATCCTCAGATATCAAGTAATGCTGATGGAAAATCCAGGCCTCACTATATCCCCTTGTGAGGTTCTTAACCCAGCCACCCTCCTGCCTACCCCCGAGGGCTCTCTCCCCTTTCACTCTTGTCTAGAAACCTTGGACCACTGGACAAAACCCCGAGAAGGATTGTCAGAAGATCCTCTGACCAATCCTGAGGAAATCTGGTACACTGATGGTTATCAAGTAATGCTGATGGAAAATCCAGGCCTCACTATATCCCCTTGTGAGGTTCTTAACCCAGCCATTCTCCTGCCTATCCCTGAGGGCTCTCTCCCCTTTCACTCTTGTCTAGAAACCTTGGACCACTAGACAAAACCCCAAGAGGGATTGTCAGAAGATCCTCTGACCAATCCTGAAGAAATCTGGTACACTGATGGGAGCAGCTTTGTCTTGGATGGAAAAAGAAGAGCCGGGTATGCAGTAGTCTCCAATTTTGAGACCATAGAGGCTAAGCCTCTGCCAGCAGATACTTCAGCCCAATTAGCTGAGCTCATAGCCCTAACTCGAGCTTTAGAGCTGGGAAAAGGAAAAAGAATAGCCATTTACACTGATTCCAAATATGCCTTTCTGGTGCTACATGCACATGCTGCTATTTGGAAAGAAAGGGGCCACTTGACCACCCGAGGGCCCCCAATCAAATATGGTGATCAGATTCTTTGACTTTTGGAGGCAGTCCATCTGCCCACCGAGGTTTCAGTCTCCCACTGTAAAGGACACCAAAAAGGGGACACAGAAGTGGCACGAGGGAACCAAGCAGCTAATCAGGCAGCTGGAGAGCAGCATTACAGAACCATGACCTAATAGGGATTGCCACCTTAGTTCCACAGACTAATTCGCCAGAAACTCCTTCATATACTGAAGATGAGACTCTTAAAGCTAAGAGTGAGGGCTTTCAAGATCATATGGGGTGGTTTCAAAAGGAGGGACTCCTTTTTCTGCCTGGGAACCTCTGATGGAAGTTGGTTAACTCCTTACATGCCACTACGCATTTAGGAGAAAAGGCCCTCCAAAGATTACTAGAACGGTCCTTCAGAGGAACAGGCTTCCAAACAACTATAAGACAGGTGGTCTCGTCTTGTCCCACTTGCCAATTAAACAACCCCCAAGGAGCTCGAAGACCCCAGCTCGCCCAGCCCATCCAATGAAGTGGGGCCTACCCAGGAGAGGAATGGCAGATGGACTTCACCCAGATGCCAGTTTCTCAAGGGTATAAATACCTATCCGTCATGATAGATACATTCACAGGATGGATTGAAGGCTTTCCCACCCAGACTGAGAAGGCTGAGGAGGTGGTAAAAAAAAAAAAAAAAAATTGCTCCATGAAATCATTCCAAGATTTGGTCTGCTCGGGTCATTACAAAGTGACAATGGGACATCATTTACTTCCAAGGTCACTGAAGGGGTCTCAAAAGCATTGGGCATTACTTATTATCTCCATTGTGCCTGTAGGCCTCAATCTTCAGAAAAACTAGAAAGAGCCAATCAACTCTTAAAATCAGCAATAAAAAAAATAACCCAGGAGACCTCCCTGGGATGGAAGGAGGCTTTACCAATAGCTCTCCTCCGCACCCGCATTGCCCCTAAAGAACAGCTTGGTCTTAGTCCTTATGAGATGCTATATGGGAGACCTTTTGTTTATGTCAATGACCTCTTCTTAGATCCAGAGGTTCAGACCCTCCAGTCTTATACCATGGCCATTGGGCAATTCCAACAGTATATATGCTTGTGGGGTATAAACCAGGACCCAAAAGATTCTAAGGACTCACCACTATATGCTCCAGGGACTCAAGTCCTAATTAAAGTCTGGAAAGATGGGTCCCCAAAAGCTCAACCCCAGCCCACATGGAAGGGCCCCTACCCTGTAATACTTTCTACCCCCACAGCAGTCAAGTTACCAGGACATGACTCCTGGATTCACTACTCACGAGTCAAGCCTTGGAAGAAGACAGAAGAGGACACTCAATACACCTGTCAGCCCCTGGGAGATCTCAGATACCTATTCAGGACTACCAATGAGTGCCATTCTAATGAACACCCCCAAAATCTAGTTTCTGGCGTTAAGATTTCTCAGGATAGCTCTAAGTAGCCAACACAGCTTGACAGAGATTGTACTCCAAAACAGACAGGAGATAGATCTTCTGATCCCTGAACAAGGAGGGACTTGAGCCATCCTGGCGATGTGAATTTAAAAATGACTAATGCCCCTACTAGTCCTTGTTATGCTATATTGATGATGCTTATGATTATTCCATGTACTTCAATTGTCTAACCTGTTTTGTCTCTGCCCAGGTCAACAAGCTACAACATGCAGTGCCAGTTCAACAAAGATATAAAATTACAGCCAGCCACGAAAAATATCACACATCCTTATATGAACACTGCTATAAGGACACTGAGGCTAGAGACCAGCAAGAGGGGGAGGCCCAATACACCTCGCCACCCCAGTTCAGCAGGAAGTAGCCAGAAAGACCTCGACAACTCTCAGTTCAGTTCAGTCACTCAGTCGTTTCTGACTCTTTGCGACCCCATGAATCGCAGCACATCAGGCCTCCCTGTCCATCACCATCTCTCGGAGTTCACTCAGACTCACGTCCATCGAGTCCGTGATGCCATCCAGCCATCTCATCCTCTGTCAGCCCCTTCTCCTCTTGCCCTCAATCCCTCCCAGCATCAGAGACTTTTCCAATGAGTCAACTCTTCTCATGAGGTGGCCAAAGTACTGGAGTTTCAGCTTTAGCATCAGTCCTTCCAAAGAAATCCCAGGGTTGGTCTCCTTCAGAATGGACTGGTTGGATCTCCTTGTAGTCCAAGGGACTCTCAAGAGTCTTCTCCAACATCACAATTCAAAAGCATCAGTTCTTCGGTGCTCAGCCTTCTTCAGAGTCCAACTCTCACATCCATACATGACCACAGGAAAAACCACAGCCTTGATTAGACGGACCTTAGTCGGCAAAGTAATGTCTCTGCTTTTGAAAATGCTATCTAGATTGCTCATAACTTTTCTTCCAAGGAGTAAGCATCTTCTAATTTCATGGCTGCAGTCACCAACTGCAGTGATTTTGGAGCTCCCCAAATTTTCCTCTATTTCTTTGCATTGATCACTGAAGAAGGCTTTCTTATCTCTTCTTGCTATTCTTTGGAACTCTGCATTCAGGTGCTTATATCTTTCCTTTTCTCCTTTGCTTTTCGCCTCTCTTCTTTTCACAGCTATTTGTAAGGCCTCCCCAGACAGCCATTTTGCTTTTTTGCATTTCTTTTCCATGGGGATGGTCTTGATCCCTGTCTCCCGTACAATGTCACGAACCTCATTCCATAGTTCATCAGCATTAGGCATTACTTATTATCTCCATTGTGCCTGGAGGGCTCAATCTTCGGGAAAAGTAGAAAGAGCCAATCAGTTCTTAAAATCATCGATAAAAAAGATAACCCAGGAGACCTCCCTGGGATGGAAGGAGGCTTTATCAATAGCTCTCCTCCGCACCCACATTGCCCCTAAAGAACAGCTTGGTCTTAGTCCTTATGAGATGCTATATGGGAGACCTTTTGTTTATGTCAATGACCTCTTCCTAGATCCAGGGGTTCAGACCCTGAGGGACTTCCCTGGTGGTCCAGTGGCTATACCATGGCCATTGGGCAATTCCAACAGGATATACGCTTGTGGGGTATAAACCAGGACCCAAAAGATTCTAAGGAGTCACCACTATATGCTGCAGGGACTCAAGTCCTAATCAAAGTCTGGAAAGATGGGTCCCCAAAAGCTCAACTCCAGCCCACATGTTAGGGCCTCTACCCTGTAATACTTTCTACCCCCACAGCAGTCAAGGTACCAGGACATGACTCCTGGATTCACTACTCATGAGTCGAGCCATGGAAGAAGACAGAAGAGGACACTCAATACACCTGTGAGCCCCTGGGATATCTCAGATACCTTTTCAGGACTACCAATGAGTGCCATTCTAATGAACATTCCCAAAATCTAGTTTCTGGGGTTAAGATTTCTCAGGATAGATCTAAATAACCAACACAGCTTGACAGAGATTGTACTCCAAAACAGACAGGAGATAGATCTTCTGAACCCTGAACAAGGAGGGACTTGAGCCATCCTGGCGATGTGAATTTAAAAATGACTAATGCCCCTACTAGTCCTTGTTATGCTATATTGATGATGCTTATGATTATTCCATGTACTGTCAATTGTCTAACCTGTTTTGTCTCTGCCCAGGTCAACAAGCTACAACATGCAGTGCCAGTTCAACAAAGATATAAAATTACAGCCGACCACAAAAAATATCACACATCCTTAGATGGACACTGCTATAAGGACTCTGAGGCTTGAGACTAGCAAGAGGGGGAGGCCCAATACCCCTCGCCACTCCAGTTCAGCAGGAAGTAGCCAGAAAGACCTCAACGACCCTATTCCCAAAGAATTGGGCCTCCCATCTCTTGAGGGGGGAATGTTAGGTAGAATAGGGAAATGGAGTCCAAAATGGCAGTGGCTAAAAAACAAGGTCAAAGGAAGGTCCGAGGACCAGAGTGAAGACTTCAGATAGAACAAACAGCACTCCTGGCTATGCCCAATTTGCACAGAGCGGGCCCAGGTGGAGGAAAACATATAAAAGGAGGAGCCAAAGCACTTTCTCTCTCTCTCTTTCCTGCATGCATGCGCTCTCTCTCCCTCTCTCTCTCCCCATCTCCCACACGCTCCTCCACTCTCTTCCCTTCAAATCTTTGCGTTGTCATGCCTTCACGCTTTGAGGATGGATTCTCCTGCTATCTTCTAAATAAAATAGAGCTGTAACACTGAGTTGCCTAAGAGCTATAACACAGTTTGTCCAAAACCTGAGAGCTGTGACACGCCAAGGGCTCTAATGTCTGTTGCTCCAAATCTTTGTTGTGATGAGACAAAGAACTGAGGAACATACACTCATGTGACAAGATCAAAGAGGAAAGGGTGAAATAGAGATCAAAAAAATAATAGAAACAATCAAAGAAAACAAGATCTGTTTTTTTGAAATAGTAAACAAAACTAATAAGCCTTTTGCCAAGGTCAAAACAAGAAAAGACAGAGGAGTCAAATAGATAAAATAAGAAATGAACAGGGAGAAATAATAACTGATAACACAGAGATACAAAAAAAAAAAAAACAACAGAATACTATGAACAGTTATGTACTAACAGAGTGGACAACTTGTAGGAAATGAACAAGTTTCTAGAAATATATAGCTTTCCAAGACTGAATCAAGAAGAAACCAATGAGCTAAACAAACCAATCACTAAAAGTGAAATTGAATCTGTAATGAAAAAGTTCAAAGCAAACAAAAGTCTAGGACCAGATTGCTTCATGGGGGAATCCTATGAAGCATAAAGAAGAATTAATACCTATGCTTCTCAAACTATTACAAAAGACTGAAAAGGAGGGAACACTTTCAAATTCATTCTACAAGGCCTTCGTTACCCTGACACCAACCAAAGATACTACAATAAAGAAATTATAGGCCAATTACTTTGATTAATATAGATTCAAAAATCCTTAACAAAATATCAGCAAACTAAATCCAAAAGTATTAATGTCTCTGCTTTTGAAAATGCTATCTAGGTTGGTCATAACTTTTCTTCCAAGGAGTAAGCGTCTTTTAATTTCATGGCTTCAGTCACCATCAGCAGTGATTTTGGAGCCTAAAAAAGTCTGACACTGTTTCCACTGTTTCCCCATCTATTTCCCTTAATATAGATTCAAAAATCCTTAACAAAATATCAGCAAGTTAAATCCAAAAGTACGCAAAAAGGGTCATACATCATGATTAAGTTGGATTTATTAAAGGATCATAAGAATGGTTCAATGTAAGCAAATCAATCCATGTGATATATCACATTAATAAAAAGAAAATTAAAAATTACATGATAATCTCAATAGATACAGAAAAAGCTTTTGAAAAACTTTAACATTCATGATAAAAACTGTCATCAAAGTGAGTATAAAGGAAATAGATCTCAAAGGAATAAAGACTATTTATGACAAACCCACAGCCAACATAATACTCAATGGTGCAAGGCTGAAAGCTTTCCCACTAAATTTAGAAACAAGACAAGAGCACCTATTCTAACCAATTCTATTTAACACAGTATTGGAAGTATTGGATTAACCACAGCAAACAGAAAATGAAAAGAAGCAAAAGGAATCCAGATTGGAAGGGAAAATGTAAAACTATCACCAGATGACATAATATGCTCTATATAGAGAACCCTACACTCCACTGAGAAACTGTTAGCACTAATAAATGAATTCATGTTTGCAGGATACAAAATTGCTATACATAAATATGTTGCCTTTCTAAATATCAATAAGAATATCAGAAAGAAAAAGTTTTTTAAAATCTTGCTTAAAATTGCACCAAAATTACCTAAAATAAACATAACCAACAAGTTGGAAGAACTGCACTCTGAAAATTATAAAACACTGAAGGAGAAAATTGAAGATGATTCAAAGAAATGGAAAGGTATCCCATGCTCCTGAATTGCAAGACTTAACATTATTCCAGTGGCCATATTACCCAAAGCAATCTACAGATTTAATGCAATCCTTTCAAAATACCCATGACATTTTATCACAGATATGGAATTATCCTAATATTTATAAGGAACCACAAAAGACCCTGGGAATTGCCAAAGCAATCCTGAGTAAAGAGAAGAAAACTGAAGTAATGACTCTCCTAGGCTTCAGACTATACTACAGTTCAGTTCAGTTCAGTCGTTGTTTCAGCTTTAGCATCATTCCTTCCAAAGAAATCCCAGGGCTGATCTCCTTCAGAATGGACTGGTTGGATCTCCTTGCAGTCCAAGGGACTCTCAAGAGTCTTCTCCAACACCACAGTTCAAAAGCATCAACTCTTCAGCGCTCAGCCTTCTTCACAGTCCAACTCTCACATCCATACATGACCACAGGAAAAACCATAGCCTTGGCTAGACGGACCTTAGTCGGCAAAGTAATGTCTCTGCTTTTGAAAATGCTATCTAGGTTGGACATAACTTTTCTTCCAAAGTTACAGTAATCAAAAGAGCACAGTACTGGCACAAAAGCAGACACACAGATCAATTAAACAAAATAGAGAGCCCATAAACAAACCCACAGATGCCCAAATAATCTACAACACAGAAGGCAAGAATAGACAACAGAATAACGACAGTCTATTCAAAAAGTGGTCCTAGGAAAGCTGGACAGCCACATATAAAAACAATGAGATTAGAATATTCCCTCATACCACATATAAAAATAAACTCAAAATGGTTTAAGACCTAAATTTAAGACCTGAAACCCTAAATTACCTAGAAGAGAACTTAGGTAGAACACTCTTGACATAAATTGAGCAATATGTTCTTGGACCAGTTTCCTAAGGATAAGGAAATAAAAGCAACCATAAGCAAATGGGACCTAAGTAAGCTTAAAAAATTTGTACAGGAAATTATTGACAAAAGACAGCCTACAAAATGGAAGAAAATATTTGCAAATAGTGTGATAGACAAAGAGTTAATGTGTAAAATATGCAAACAGCTCATACAATTCAATAAGAAATATACAGCCCAATCAAAAAGTGGACAGAAGACCTAAACAGACATTTCTCCAAAGAAGACATACAGATTGATAACAGACACGAAAAGATGCTTAATGTTACTAATTATAAGAGAAATGAAAATCAAAGCCACAATAAGGTATCATCTCACACTTTTTAGAATAACTATCATCAAAAAGCCTACAAGTAACAAATACTGGAGAGAATGCAGAGAAAAGGCACTGTTGCATACTGTTGGTGGAAATGTAAACTGATGCAGTCTGTATTGAAAAGAGTATTGAGGTTCTTAAAAAAAAAAATACTAGCATGTGTTCCACCAATTACACTTCTGGAAAAAATAAAGATATCAATTCAGAAATAAGCCTGCACCCCAATGTTCACTGCATCACTGTTTACAATACCCAAGAAATGTAAGTAAATAAAGTTACTATCAGCAGATGTGTGGCTTAAGAAAATGTGGTATGTAATATTCCTCAATCATGAAAAATGAAATTCTGCCATTTCCAGCAAAGTGGATGGACCTAGAGAATATTATGTTTAGTGAAACGTCAGGCAGAGAAAGACAAATACTGTATGATGTCACTTTTACATAGAATCTAAGAAAGAATACAATTGAATGTATATGCAAACAGAAACACAGATATAGAAACACACAGATATAGAAAACAAACTCGTGGTTACCAAAGAGGAGAGGGAGAGAAAAGAGGGACAGATTGGTGGTATAGGATTAACAGAAACAAGCTGCTATGTATAAAATAAATAAGCAAAAAAGATATACTGTATAGCACAATGAATTATAGCCATTCTCTTGTAATAACCTATAATCTGTTAAAATACTAAATTGCTATGCTGTACACCTAAAACTAATATAATGTTGTAAGTCAATTATGCTTCAATAAAAAATTGATAAGGGAAAAATAAAAAGGCAATATAAGTATGCAGATAATCATGCTTACATATTTTAGACCATTTTCCCTTAAAGGAAAGCTAACCAATTGTTGTCCATTTCTCTCAAGACCACTTACTGAAGAGACTGTCTTTTCTCCATTGCATATTCTTGCCTCCTTTGTCATATACTAACTGATGTGTGGGTTTATTTTTGGTTTCTCTTTTCTGTTCTATTGATCCATGTGTCTCATATTGTGCCAGTATCACATTATTTTGGTTACTATAAATTTGTAATATAGTTTAAAATTTAGGAGTTGTTGATACATTTGTCCTTTCTCAAGGTTGCTTTGGATACTGACTCTTCTGTTTCCACAGATTTTTGTATTATTTGTTCTAGTTTTGTGGAAAATGCTCTTGGTGTTTTGATATGAATTGCTTCTGAATTTGTAGACTGCCCTAAATAGTATGGTCATTTTAACAATGCTAATTTTTCCAGTTCATGAACATGGTATCTTTCTATTTGTTTATGCATTCTTCAGTATATTTGATCAATGTCTTATTGTTTTCAGAATAAAGATCTTTCACTTCCTGATTAGATTTATTTCTATGTACTTTATTGTTTCTGATGTAATTACATATGGGATAGTTAGTTCAGTTGCTCAGTAATGTCTGACTCTTTGTGACCCCATGAACAGCAGCAAGCCAGGCTTCCCTGTCCATCACCAACTCCCAGAGCTTACTCAAACTCACGTCCATCAAGTGAGTGATGACATCCAACTGTCTTATCCTTTGTCATTCCTTTCTCCTCCCACCTTCAATCTTTCCCAGCATCAGATCTTTTACAGTGAGTCAGTTCTTTGCATCACGTGGCCAAAGTATTACAGCTTCAGCTTCAGCATCAGTCCTTCAATGAATATTAGGGACTGATTTCCTTTAGGATTGACTGGTTTAATCTTGCTGTCCAAGGGACTCTCAACAGTCTTCTCCAACACCACAGTTTAAAAGCACCAATTTTTCGGTGCTCAGCTTTCTTTATGGTCCAACTCTCACATTCATATATAACTTGGAAAAATCATAGCTTTGACTAGACAGATCTTTGTTGGCAAAGTAATGTCTCTGATTTTTAATATGCTGTCTAGGTTGGTCATAGTTTCTCATCCAAGGAGCAAGTATCTTTTAATTTCATGGCTGCAATCCCCATCTGCAGTGATTTTGAAGCCCAAGAAAATAAAGTCTGTCACTGTTTCCATTGTTTTCATATGTATTTGCCATGAAGTGATAAGACCATATGCCAAGATCTTAGTTTTTTGAATGTTGAGTTTTAAGCCAGCTTTTCACCCTTCTCTTTCTCTTTCATCAAGAGGCTCTTTAGATCCTTCACGTCCTGCCATAAGGTTGGTGTCATCTGCATATCTAAGGTTATTGATATTTCTCCTGGCAATCTTGATTCCAGCTTGTACTTCATCCAATGTGGCATTTCACATGATGTACTCTGCATAGAAGTTAAATAAGCAGGGTGACAATATACAGCTTTGACGTACTCCTTTTCCTATTTGGAACCAGTCTGTTGTTCCATGTCCAGTTCTAATTGCTGCTTCCCAACCTGCATACAGGTTTCTCAGGAGACAGATAAGGTGATCTGGTATTCCCATCTCTTTCAGAATTTTCCAGTTTGTTGTGATTCACACAGTCAAAGGCTTTGGCATAGNTTACTATTTGGAACCAGTCTGTTGTTCCATGTCCAGTTCTAAGTGTTGCTTCCTGACCTGCATACAGATTTCTCAAGAGGCAGGTTAGGTGGTCTGGTATTCCCATCTCTTTCAGAATTTCCCAGTTTATTGTGATTCACACAGTCAAAGGCTTTGGCATAGTCAATAAAGCAGATGTTTTCCTGGAACTTTCTTGCTTTTTCTATGATCCAATGATGTTGGCAATTTGATCTATGGTTCCTCTGCCTTTTCTAAATCAATTTTGAACATCTGGAAGTTTTTGGTTCACCTACTGCTGAAGCCTGGCTTGGAGAATTTTGAGCATTACTTTGCTAGCATGTCAGATGAGTGCAATCGTGCGGCAGTTTGAACATTATTTGGCATTGCCTTTCTTTGGGTCTGGAATGAAAACTGATCTTATCCAGTAGGATAGTTTTCATAATTTCTTTTTTGTATGGATTGTTATTGGTGTAAAGAAATATAACAGATTTCTGTATATTAATTTTGTATTCTGAAATTTTACTGAATTTATTTATTATTTCTACTGTCTGGGGAGGCCTTACAAATAGCTGTGAAAAGAAGAGAGGCAAAAAGCAAAGGAGAAAAGGAAAGATGTAAGCATCTGAATGCAGAGTTCCAGAGAATAGCAAGAAGAGATAAGAAAGCCTTCTTCAGTGATTAATGCAAAGAAATAGAGGAAAACAACAGAATGCGAAAGACTAGAGATCTCTCCAAGAAAATTAGAGATAACAAGGGAACATTTCATGCAAAGATGGACTCGATAAAGGACAGAAATGGTCTGGACCTAACAGAAGCAGAAGATATTAAGAAGAGGTGGCAAGAATACACAGAAGAACTGTACAAAAAAGATCTTCATGACCCAGATAATCATGATGATGTGATCACTAATCTAGAGCCAGACATCTTGGAAT
>SJYT01070068.1:387742-398357 GCA_006410635.1 Cephalophus harveyi | reverse complement strand
GCATGCTTCCCTGGTGGCTCAGAGGTTAAAGCGTCTGCCTCCAATGCGGGAGACCTGAGTTCGATCCCTGGGTCGGGAAGATCCCTTGGAGAAGGAAATGGCAATCCACTCTAGTATTCTTGCCTGGAGAATCCCATGGACGGAGAAGCCTAGTAGGTTACAGTCCACGGGGTCGCAAAGAGTCGGACACGACTGAGTGACTTCACCTCACCTTCACCTCACCTCAAAGAATCAGACATGACTGAGCAACTGAACTGAACTGATTGGGTCTTGTTTATATAAATAGTACTACGCCACATGAAACAGTGATAGTTTCACTTTTACACTTTGGATTCATTTGATTTATATTTGTTGATATATGATTTCTACTCAGCTTCCAATATTATGTTGAATAAACATGGTGAGAGTGGGCCTTTCTGTCTTGTTCTTGAACTTAGAGAAGATGTTTTCTGTTTTTACTATTGAGTATAATTTTGGAAATTGTTTTTCATATATGGCCTTTTTATATTGCTCCCCCTATACCCACTTTTTTGAGATTTTTATCAGAAATGATTGTTAAATATTGTTAAAAAGGTTTACTTCAGCTGCTGAAATGATCATTTGATTTTTGTTTTTCAGTGTGTTACTGTAAAGTATCATTGGTTGATTTGTAGATACTGAACCATTTTGGCATCCTTATGATGAATCTCACTTGACCAAAGTGGATGATCATTTAATGCACTCCTGAATTTTCCTGGTTAATATTTTGCTTTTATCTATTGTATCTATGTTCATTTAGGCTTCCCAGGTGGCTCAAAGATAAGGCATCCACCAGTCAATGCAGGAGACATGGGTTTCTAATCTCTAGGTTGGGAAGATGCCGTGGAGAAGCAAACGGCAAGCCGCTACAGGATTCTTGCCTGGGAAATCCCAGGAGGAGGAGCCTGGCGGCTACAGTCCATGGGGTCATAAAAGTGTCAGGTACAACTTAGCAAATAAACAGCAACAATCTATGTTCATTAATGATAATCGGTCTGTAATTTTCTCTTTTTTTTAGTGTCTTTGGGTTTTCCTATTCAATATGATGCTGGCCCTGAACAATGAGTTCAGAGGCTATTTTTCTTTAACAGTTTTTAGAATAGTTTGAGAAGAATAGGTGTTATCTCTTCTTTAAGTATTTGGTATTATTAATCTGTGAAGCCAGGTAGTTCTGGGCTTTTATTTGTTGGTAGGTTTTGATTGCTGATTCAACATTACTGATAATCTGTCTTTTGGGTGTCTTCATCCCATCCTGATTTATTTTCAAAAGCAGAGACATTACTTTGCCGACTAAGGTCCATCTAGTCAAGGCTATGGTTTTTCCAGTGGTCATGTATGGATGTGAGAGTTGGACTGTCAAGAAGGCTGAGCGTCGAAGAATTGATGCTTTTGAACTGTGGTGTTGGAGAAGACTCTTGAGAGCCCCTTGGACTGCAAGGAGATCCAACCAGTCCATTCTGAAGGAGATCAGCCCTGGGATTTCTTTGGAAGGAATGATGCTGAAGATGAAACTCCAGTACTTTGGCCACCTCATGTGAAGAGTTGACTCATTGGAAAAGACTCTGATGCTGGGAGGGATTGGGGGCAGGAGGAGAAGGGGACGACTGAGGATGAGATGGCTGGATGGCATCACTGACTCGATGGACGTGGGTCTGAGTGAACTCCGGGAGTTGGTGATGGACAGGGAAGCCTGGCGCGCTACGATTCATGGGGTCGCAAAGAGTCGGACACGACTGAGTGACTGAACTGAACTGATTGGGTCTTCTTTATATAAATAGTACTATGCCACATGAAACAGTTTCACTTTTACACTTTGGATTCATTTGATTTATATTTGTTGATAATTGATTTCTACTCAGCTTCCAGTATTATGTTGAATAAACATGGTGAGAGTGGACCTTTCTGTCTTGTTCTTGAAATTAGAGAAGATGTTTTCTGTTTTTACTATTGAGTATAATTTTGGAAATGGTTTTTCATATATGGCCTTTTTATATTGCTCCCCCTATACCCACTTTTTTGAGATTTTTATCAGAAATGATTGCTAAGTATTGTTAAAAATGTTTACTTCAGCTGCTGGAATGATCATTTGATTTTTGTTTTTCAGTGTGTTACTGTAAAGTATCATCAGTTGATTTGTAGATACTGAACCATTCTGGCATCCTTATGGTAAATCTCACTTCACCAAAGTGGATGATCATTTAATGTACTCCTGAATTTGCCTGGTTAATATTTTGCTTTCATCTATTGTATCTATGTTCATTTAGGCTTCCCAGGTTGCTCAAAGATAAGGCATCCACCAGTCAATGCAGGAGACATGGGTTTCTAATCTCTAGGTTGGGAAGATGCCGTGTAGAAGCAAACGGCAAGCTGCTACAGGATTCTTGCCTGGGAAATCCCAGGAGGAGGAGCCTGGCGGACTACAATCCATGGGGTCATAAAAGTGTCAGGTACAACTTAGCAACTAAACAGCAACAATCTATGTTCATTAATGATAATCGGTCTGTAATTTTCTCTTTTTTTGTAGTGTCTTTGGGTTTTCCTATTCAATATGATGCTGGCCCTGAACAATGAGTTCAGAGGCTATTTTTCTTTTCCAGTTTTTAGAATAGCTTGAGAAGAATAGGTGTTATCTCTTCTTTAGGCATTTGGTATTATTAATCTGTAAAGACAGGTAGTTCTGGGCTTTTGTTTGTTGGTAGGTTTTGATTGCTGATTCAACATTACTGATAATCTGTCTTTTGGGTGTCTTCATCCCATCCTGATTTATTTTGGGGAGACTTTATTTTTCTATATTATTTGTTTCTTACATTTGTCCATTTTATTTTTATATAATTTTTCATAGTAAGTTTTATGATTGCATTTATGTGGTGTCAATTTCAACTTCTTTTTTATTTCCAACTTTATTAGTGTGCTCTCTCCTTTTTGTTGATGAGTCTATATAAAGGTTTATCAAGTTTATCTTTTCAAAGAATCAGCTCTTAATTTCATTGATATTAGCTATTTTTAAAAATGATTTTCAACTCTGTATTTAGTTTTCCTTCTTCTGACTTAGAGTTTTGTTTATTTTTCTTTTCTTTTCTCTTTAGATATAAGGTTGTGTTGTTTATTTGCAGTGTTTCTTGTTTCCTAAAGTAGGCTAGTATCACTATAAAATTTCCACCAAGAACTGCTTTTGTTTTGCTGCATGGAATTTGGATCATTGTGCTTCCATTTTCATTTTTCATGTATTTTTTAATATCCTCTTTGATTTCTTTGGTGGTCCATTGAATGTTCAGTAGTATGCTATTTAGTTTTGAAGTATTTGTGTTTTTTATAGACTTTTTCTTGTGGTTCATATCTAGTGTCATAGCATTGTAATTGGAAAAGAGGTTTAATATGATTTCAACCTTAAATCTACTGAGACTTATTTTGTGTTCAACTATATGGTTTATCCTGGAGTATGTTCTATGCACTCTTGTAAAGAATTTCTATTCAACTGCTTTTGGATTATGGATATATGTATTAAATCTTCCTGGTTTAATATGTTATTTAAGGCTAGTGTTTCCTTATTAATTTTTAGTTTGAATAGTCTGTTCATTGATTTTTAAGTGGAGTATTAGACTTCTTTGTATTATTGTGTTACTGTCAATTTCCCTGTTTGTGTGTGTGTGTGTGTGAATATATGCTTTATGTCTTTAGATGCTCATATGTTGGCTGTATATATGTATTTATAATTGTTATATCCTTTGGCTTGTGCCTTTCTCATTATATAATGCTTTGCTTTGTCTCTTATTACAGGCTTTGCTTTTCTTTCTTTTTAAACAAACATTTTATTGAGGGCTGATTAACATACAAAGAGTGGTATAGATATTTAATGTGTATAACAGGAAGAGTATAAAGAAATCATCACCACATATATATCCATCACCTCCAAAAGTTTCCCCCATCCTATTGTTATTACTATTATTTTGTGCATGTATCTGACAATCACAATCACGTTCCTCTTGCCTTCTGACTGACAGCTACAGGTTATTATTTCTCATTATGTTCTTGCATGTTTCTCTGTTCTTTTGGAGCAGGTCCAAAGTTCATGGAGAACAGTGGAGTTAATGAAACTATGACTCAGCTCTTGGCCAGCCCCCTGGTTCTCTGTGGAACTCTTTCATTTGATTATCCAGGAGATAAAGTGACATCCTTGTCAAAATCCCCACTGAGTTGCAATCTCATTGCCTTCGATGGCACCTAATCCAGTTGAGCATTTATAGGTTCTTTCAGATCACTGGCTTTGAGGATGTAGGCTGCTGAAGTGGCCTTGCTTGCTCTCATGCCAGAGGCTGCACAGGGTTCAGGGCATGACAGCAAGCCACAGGAAAGGGAAGGCCATTTGTTGATTCACTTGCTAGACCTCCAAGTGCTTGTAAACAAATAGTAAACAAAGGCAGCAACACAGCAACAGAAGTAGCTCAGGGGAGAGACAAGATCTCCGTTTCTTGTTGGAATGTGCTCCAATGATGAAGTCTAGGCCAGGTCATGGACACTTCTTTGGTGCAACCTTTGACACAGGTGCTTCATGACATGAAAAAGTGAATGACACTTTTCTCCTATCAATCTGGATCAAGGAGAAGGTAAACTCATTCACTGGAGGATCTGAGTATTGGGGATAAGGATAACTTAGCTGGAGTAGGCCTGGTGTTAAAGGTTCTTTGCAGTGCTGTTTGGAGTAGTATTTGTTTCAGGGACAAATAGGAACTGATTCATGAAGTGCATTTGTTTTTGTTTTCTATTTAATTTAAATTTCTATTTTCTATTGGAGTATCATTTCAATTCAGTTCAATTGCTCAGTTGTGTCCGATTCCTTGCAACCCCAGGGACTGCAGCACACCAGGCCTCCCTCTCCATTGCCAACTCCCAGAGTTTACTCAAAGTCACGTCTATTGAGTTGGTAATGCCATCCAATCATCTCATCCTCTATTGTCCCCTTCTCCTGCCTTCAATCTCTCCCAGCATCAGGGTCTTTTCAAATGAGTCAGCTCTTCGCATCAGGTGGCCAAAGTATTGGAGTTTCAGCTTCAGCATCAGTCCTTCCAATGAATATTCAGGACTGATTTCCTTCCGGATGGACTGGTTGGATATCCTTGCAGTCCAAGGGACTCTCAAGAGTCTTCTCCAACACCACAGTTCAAAAGCATCAATTCTTCAGCACTCAGCTTTCTTTATAGTCCAACTCTCACATCCACACATGACTACTAGAAAAACCATAACTTTGACTAGATGGACCTTTGTTGGCAAAGTAATGTCTCTGCTTTCTAACATGCTGTCTAGGTTGGTCATAACTTTCTATTGGGGTATAGCCAATTAACAATACTGTAATAGCTTCAGGTGAACAGTGAAGGGACTCAGCCACACATGTATCCATTCTCCTCTAAATTCCCCTTCAGGCTGCCACATAACACTGAGCAGAGTTCCATATGCTATATAGTAGGTCTCAATTTGTTATCTATTTTATTTATTTATTTATTTTATGTTATCTATTTTAAATTTAGTAGTGTGTCCATCCCAAACTCCTTAACTATCCCTTCCCCCCCGGCAACCATAAGTTTGTTCTCTAAGCCTGTGAGTCTCTTTCTGTTTTGTAAATTAAACATTTGCGTCATTTCTTTTTACATTTTACATTTCACATATAAGTGATGTCATATGATATTTCTCCTTCTCTGACTTACTTCACTCAGTATGACAATCTCTAGGTCCATCCATGTTACTGCAAGTGGCATTATTTCATTCTAACAGTTGAATAATATTCCAATGAACAAATGGGCAGAAGACCTAAATAGACATTTCTATAAAGAAGACATAGAGATGGCAAATAGGCACATGAAAAGACATTAAACATCACTAGTTATTAGGAAAATGTAAATCAAAACTACAATAGATAGCACCTCACACCAGCTGAAGGACTGTCATCAAAGATCCATAAATAGTAAATGCTGGAGAGGGTGTGGAGAGAAGGGAACCCTCTTACACTGTTGGTAGGAACAGCAATTGGTATAACTATAATGAAGAACAGTATGGGGATTCCTTAAAAAAAAAAAAAAAACTAAAAATAAACCTATCATTTGACCCTGCAATCCCACTCCTAGGCATATATCCAGAGGAAAACATGATCTGAAAGGATACATGCACCCAATGTTTATTGCATCATTTTTACAATAACCAAGACATGAAAGCAAGCTAGATGTCTTGATAGACAGAGGAATGGATAAAGAAGACATGATACTTAAATACAGACTTTATTTTAATGTATATTTTGTCTGACAACAAGGTTGGCTACCCTGACTTTCCTTTCATTTTCACTTGTATCTTTTTAAATCCTCTAACTTTAGCAGGTGTGTATCTTTATATTTAAAGTGTTAATATGTTTGATGTTGTCCAAGAGGTCTCTTGTAATGTATTCATTTAAAAAAATTATTTTTTTCTGCCCACCTTGTGTGATTTCCAGTTCACTCATCCATTCCTCATCTAATGTACTCTTGATTCCTTCTAGTGTATTTTTAATTTCATTTATTGTATTCTTCAGTGTTGCTTGGTTCATTTTTATAGTTTCTCCTTGTTAAATTTCTCACTGTGTTCATTCCTTCTTCTCCCCAGTTCTTTCAGCATGTTTATGATCTTACCTTGAACACTTTATTGGGTAGATTGCTTATCTCCACTTCACTTAGCTCTTCTTCTGGGAATTTGTCTTATTCCTTCATCTGGAAGACATTATTTTGCTTCATTTTGCCTAATTAAGTGGTTTTATTTTTATGAAATTAGTAGGTTGGTTACACTGCCTGATCTTGCAAACGTGTTCTTGTGTAGGAAATACCTTACACTCTCCTCTGCTAACCAGAGATATATGCTCGAAGAGTATCTTCTATGAACCCTCCTGTTATAGTAGGGCTGACTGTCATGGGCAGGCTAGTGGGCATGGCTGACTCATCACCTGTTTGTTTGCTAGACCCTATGTAGCATGGAGGCTGCCAGCTATCAGTGAGTGGGGCTGTGTCCTGTTATCTGGCTGCATGACCCAGAGAATCCTAGTCCTGGAGTCAGCCCACTGGTGTGCAAGATTGAGTTACAGGATAGTTGACTGCAGGCCAGGGGTCCCAGAGCTGGTGTTGCCTACTAGTGTGTAGGGCCAGGGCCTGGGTTTGTACTGGCCTGCTGGTGGGTATGACTGGTAACTGACAGAGCTTGCTGAGGGCCCTAGGATGACTTGTAGCTAGGGTCTCCTGCTGGTGGGTGGGGCACATTTTCATGGGGTAACAGGACTAGTCCCCCCCACACTATTAACTGATACCAGATTCCAGGGCTTTTACAAGCTCTCTGGTGGGTGGGATTAGGAACCAGGTGGAACCCAGGACTTGGGTTCTCTCACTCTGGGATCTACAAGTGCGAGCCAGCTGGTGTGGGAGACTGGGTCCTGGACCAATCTTGGCTCACTGGTTGGTAGGGTCAAATCACAGGGTGGCTGGCTGTGGGGCTGTGGTAGTCCCAGGACTGGTTTCCACCAGTTAGTGGGTAGGGATATAGCCCAGGGTCTCTGGTTTTGGGGCCCTGCAGGTCTTGGAGCTAGTGCTGGTTTTCTGGTGGGTGGGTCCAGGTCTTGGGACCTCTGTTGTATGGTACTGTGCCTTGGAAGACTGGGGTGATCAGGGGAGTCTGTTCAGCCTGTATTCTGGCTCATGGGGCTATATTCATGCAGTTATCTGCTTGGCCCCGGGCTTCCAAGGACTGTTGCTTACTGGCTGGCCCTGACCAAAGCACTAATAAGCTAGAGGCAGGACTCTGAACTGGTGCTTCCTGTATTGTATAATGAGCTCCCTGGAATTGCTGCTGCCTGTGCCTATGTTCTGAGTATGAGTCTTGGTTTCCTTATACCTCTACAGAATGCTCTGCAAAATTAGCAAGTGAGTCTGATCCAGGCACTTTTCAAATTATTTCTTCTGCCCTCAGGCTTAGAGCATGAGTGATATTTCATAAGTTTCTGCCTTTTATGTGCATTCAAGTAATTATTGGGAAAGGAAACACACATGTATGATCATGAAAAATAAAATGAATTATGAGAAAAAATACAGATACAACTGAGGAACATACTGATGAAGTCACTCATTTGAAATATTAAGTTATCTTCATCCTATATTTGACTATGATTTTTGGAATAGTCTTAATGGGCTGAAAGTGAAAGTTGCTCAATTGTGTCTGACTCTTTGCTACCCACAGACTAGAATTCTTCAGGCAAGAATACTGGAGTAGACAGCTTTTCCCTTCTCCAGGGGAGCTTTCCAACCCAGGGATTGAACCCAGGTCTCCTGCATTGCAGACTGATTCTTTACCAGTTGAGCCACCAGGGAAGCCCAAGACTCTGGCAAGTTTGTGGAGTAGAAGGACATGTGCTCATCTTCTCCTGTGAAAACTCCAAAATTACAACTCAATAAATTACAACATTCATCTCCTGTTGAACAACCATCAACAGGAGAACGTTGGATCCCACAAAAAAAAAAAAAAAAGATACCGTACATTCAAGGGCAAAGGAGAAGACCCAGCAAGATGGTAGGAGAGGTGAAATTGAATTTAGAATCAAACCCTATACCTGCCAGAGACTCGGAGGGTTCAAAGAAAACCTTGTGCACACCAGGACCCAGAGACCCCACAAACACTGTGCCAGACCTGTGTTTGAGTCTGCTGCAGACGTACAGGTCAGCAGTGGCCTGCTGCAGGATCAGAGGCTCTGGGTGCAGCTTCCTGGGTCACATAGCCCGTGGCATAAGCCCTCTTGGAGGAGGTCATCATTAACCCACCATACAGCCACCAATCAAATGACCCACAAACTGCAGAACAATTATACCGATGAAAATTTTGCACTGTTAAGAAAGTTCTAGGACCCACAACAGATTTCCCAAACTGGGGATCTGGCAAAGGGACTGAGAACCCCAAGAGAATTTGACTTTAGAGGGCAGGGGGATTTGATTACAGAACTTCTATTTTTTAAATTATTTTTTTATTGGAGGCTAATTACTTTACAATATTTTATTGGTTTTGCCATACATCAACATGAATCCACCACGGGTGTACACGTGTTCCCAAGAACAGGACTGGGGAAACAGACTCTTGGAGGGTACAAACAAAACCTTGTGTGCACCAGAACCCAGGAGAAAGGAGCAGTGACCCCACAAAGGACTGACCTAGATTTGCCTGTGAGTCCCAGGGGAGTCGTGGGTCAGTGGAGGCCTGCTCCAGGGTCAGGACACTGCATGCAGCAGTGCTTGCATGGGACCTTCTGAAGGAAGTCACCATTATCTTCATTACCTCCATCATAGTTTGGTCTCAGGTCAAACAACAGGGAGGGAACACAGACACGCTCACCAGCAGAAAATAGGACTAAAGATTTATTGAGCATGGTCCTGCCCATCAGAACAAGACCCAGTTTATCCAGCTTCCCCCACAGTTAGTCTCTCCCATCAGGAAGCTTCCATAAGCCTCTTATCCTTATCTGTCAGAGGACACAGAAAGAATACCACAATCACAGAAAGCTAATCAAAATGATCACATGGACCACAGCCTTGTCTAACTCAATGAAACTTTGAGCCACACCATGTAGGGCCACCCAAGATGGATGGGTCACAGTGGAGAGTTCTGACAAAATGTGGTCCATTGGAAAAGGGAATGGCAATCCACTTCAGAATTCTTGCTTTGAGAACCCCATGAACAGTATGAAAAAGCAAAAAGATGACAAACTACCCAGGTTGGTCAGTTCAGTTCAGTCGCTCAGTCGTGTCCGACTATTTGCGACCCCATGAATCGCAGCACACCAGGCCTCCCTGTTCATCACCATCTCTCGGAGTTCACTCAGATTCACGTCCATCGAGTCAGTGATGCCATCCAGCCATCTCATCCTCGGTCGTCCCCTTCTCCTCCTGCCCCCAATCCCTCCCAGCATCAGAGTCTTTTCCAATGAGTCAACTCTTCGCATCAGGTGACCAAAGTATTGGAGTTTCAGCTTCAGCATCATTCCTTCCAAAGAAATCCCAGGGCTGATCTCCTTCAGAATGGCCTGGTTGGATCTCCTTGCAGTCCAAGGGACTATCAAGAGTCTTCTTCAACACCACAGTTCAAAAGCATCAATTCTTCAGCGCTCAGCCTTCTTTACAGTCCAACTCTCACATCCATACATGACCACAGGAAAAACCATAGCCTTGACTAGACGGACCTTAGTCTGCAAAGTAATGTCTCTGCTTTTGAAAATGCTATCTAGGTTGGACATAACTTTTCTTCCAAGGAGTAAGCATCTTCTAATTTCATGGCTGCAGTCACCATCAGCAGTGATTTTGGAGCCCAAAAAAATAAAGTCTGGCACTGTTTCCACTGTTTCCCCATCTATTTCCCATGAAGTGATGGGACCAGATGCCATGATCTTCGTTTTCTGAATGTTGAGCTTTAAGCCAACTTTTTCACTCTCCTCTTTCACTTTCATCAAGAGGCCTTTTAGCTCCTCTTCACTTTCTGCCATAAGGGTGGTGTCATCTGCATATCTGAGGTTATTGATATTTCTCCCGGCAATCTTGATTCCAGCTTGTGTTTC